>JAQMYM010000038.1:25503553-25523672 GCA_030014255.1 Parauchenoglanis ngamensis | reverse complement strand
TGCAACTCCCACTGACACACGCGCTCAGCCGGATTACGTCACCCGAAATTGGATGCATCTGCATCCAATTCTAAGACGATTAGTTCATGTTTAAAAGGACTTCCGTATGCGCTTCGTTTTGGCGAAGCATTAGCTTAACATCTTGTTAGTCTTTGCCAAGCCTCGTATTTACCCGTGTTTCGTTTCTCGTGTTCTGGACTCTGCCTGTTTTATTATTGTGTTTTGGACCATGCCTGTTTTGATGTTTTGTGTTTTGGATTTTCTGGACTTCACGGTTTGTTGATCTATGGACTGTTTCTGTTTTTGGATTATTCTTCTGCCTTATGATTTCGTACCTCTACCTGGAACTGTGTATATAGTGTATATAATAAACTCAGTATGAGTTTCCCGAAGTCTCCCTTTGTCCTGCATATGTGTTCCGCCAAACCTAACCAGCCAGGCAAACCATGTAAGCCTGGCATTCATGACAGTTTTGGTCTCATGTTTCGATA
Organism: Parauchenoglanis ngamensis; assembly: GCA_030014255.1. Classification (NCBI taxonomy): domain Eukaryota; kingdom Metazoa; phylum Chordata; class Actinopteri; order Siluriformes; family Auchenoglanididae; genus Parauchenoglanis; species Parauchenoglanis ngamensis. Next base: position 25,523,181 of record JAQMYM010000038.1, on the reverse strand, counting down.
GAAACGGTTCATTCCATTGTGCTGTAGAATGGGGGAGACCAGAAAGTACAATGTGCTGAAAGAAAATTCTTTATTTTACATTATAAAAAGAGTAAATTTGTTATGGAAAACAGTTGGTGATTGCTTAAAATATGTTTACCTAGCATGTTAGTATGGATTATTATTTTATAACGTGATAACTGAAGAAACATCGGGTTGTAATTCCTCCGACGCATATTGGCTCAATAAAGCCTGGACTTCACCATTGAATCAGCAAGGTACAGGCCTGCCATGAACTGGAAGCTCCTGGAACACTATCTGAATTTTATGCCGCCATGAACTGAGAGGCTGTCGTCCAAGAAAGAAGCCCCTGCTACAAAATTGACATCTTCAAGCCCAACTAAATTTGCAGCTGATCACATGGACAAAGAAAAAGCCTTCTGGAGGAAGGTTTTATGGTCAGATGAGATAAAGACTGAGTTGTTTGGCCACAATGATCAGAAGTACAAATTAATACTGTGCCAGATGTTCAGCATGGTGGTGGTAGCATCATGCTCTGGGGCTGTTTTGCTGGCAGTGGAACTTGTGTATTGCACAAGTGGATGGAATAATGAAGAACCTCAGCATTTTTCAGCATGACCTCAAACCATCAGCTAGATGGTTAAAACCTGGACACAATTGGGTGTTCCAACAGGACAATGACCCCCAAACACACATCAAAGATGGTTGTGGAATAGATAAAGCCGGCCAACATTAAGTTTAAAACACGTCCTGACCTCAACCCTATTGAAAACGTGTGGACTGTGCTTAAAAGTCAGGTCTGTGCCAAGAAAACCAACCAATTTAATTGAACTCTATCAATTCAAGAAGAGTGGTCAAATCCAACCAGAACTCTACCAAAAGCATTTGGTCAAGGCAAAACCTGTTAGAGGACATTTAACCAAATATTAGGTGTGCTGTATGTACATTTTTGAACCTATATTTATTATTCTACCCCTGTTTTGAGAAAATAAATAAAAAAGTATGCACCAAATTCTTGTTTTTTTTGTACACTCATTCTTCCCCAGGAAAAGAGCAGTTCAAAAAGTCCAATATTGCCGGGAAATTCATGCCCATGGTGACTGTATGTCATCTTCTGAGCTCAACTGTACATGTTGTGGACAAATCACCATACACTTATGTCACTCCTGGTTCCTCATGTGTTGGGATAATAACTACCCTGAAGTAGGAGCTAAAAATATCCCTCAAAACAGCATCTACTACCCAGCTTTCAGACAGGTTTCGATACAAAAAAGAGATCACAGGACAGGTGTGAAAGATTTCTATGCCTCCTCCTAGCTTACCTCAGCTAGGTGTGCACTTGTCTTAGAGAATGCACTTCTATTGTTGATTGTGGTGATGTTTTTTGCCTTTCTTTTCTTTTTTTCTTTTTGTGTTGTTGTAGGAATCTTTTATTTGTGGCATGTCAGTGGTTGACCTTCTCTTGTGCAACAACCTTTTGCGAAGTGTTATGTTGTGCATCATTGTGTATATTTGGAATTTTAGAAAATAAAGTAGTCAGGACGAGACACTGCACGTAGAAGTGACAAGTTTCATCTATCATCAATTTGGGTTGCATTAATGAGGTGTCTTTTCTTAAGCTGTAGTAAGAATTTGTGTTGTAAGATATCATTTAAAGAGTGGGAGAAGGAAAATTGGAATATGGAGTGGAGATAATAGATGTGACAAGTGATGATACAACCTGACACTGCAAAAAAAAAACAGAAATGTGTGCGCACCACTGTTTCAGGTCTTTTTGTGTGGTCTTGAGAAGCCAATGCTCCAGATCACTAAAGTGAGATTTTCTGCCTTATTGTGCTTCCATGAGGATTAAACAGCTTGTGAAGGGGAGGGAAGCAATTCTTCCTCCTGCTTACTGTACATATGAATAGAGACAAGCCTATATCCATGAATATGAATGGAGCTAGGTCTCTAGAGCAAGCTTCACCAGATTTAAGAAGAAAAGAAAGAACAAGAAAGGAAACGTTAGTGTGATTTTTTTTTTGTCTTATGTGAACTCTTGGCCTCTTGTATGTAGAAAGTATGTGTGGAGCACACACGGTAATGCTGAAGCCCTAAGGCCCATCACCCGTCTCAGTACACATCCTGCTTGCTGGTGCTTAATCCTGTCTTTCACCCTTTATTTACACCACATTGTCCACAGAACCACTCCATGCTGTGTTCGGGTTGTCTAAATACGCAAATAGCTCACACACACGCACTTGCATACACAAACACATTAACTTAAGCTTTGCGTGTCATGAAAATGATGCAGTGTGGAAAACAAGACGGAGTGAAGATTATGAAATCACATGCATGGAAGCGCATGATAAATTCACATGACATCCAGCATGGAAGCATGACTGTTTTGAATTGATGCTGATGCTTATCAGCAAAAAATAACACCTAAACAGCTTATAAGATTATGTATTCTGGTTGCTTTTTCTATAATATTTGAAAGTGTTATTTTGTTCTTGTTGTACAAATGATAATGCACATTTCCATATGTAAGGAATAAAACACTTTGAAGAAAATCAAAAGGGTCCAATATTTTTTGTTAATTAAAGAATGACACGTCATACTTTTTATTCATCTATAGTTACTGTTAATATTGTGTAGCATCCATAAAACAAGACGGTTCCTGTTATCCTTTATGTACCAGCAGCTAAACAGTTATTCCTTCCACCAGCCACTTAATTCTCTCTGTCTTTTCAGTGTCACACAACTTAAAATTAGTGCTTTACCTCTGCCTGATACGAAGCGCTGACACAGGAGATTCCTTTCAACAAAGCTAAATGCTAAATGTCTCCTTGTAGAAAAAAACCCCCCACCATATGTATGACTACGCACATATTAGAAAGTGCACTTTATTATAAGCATTGCAGGTGGAACTACTGTCAGAGATGCTGTTATAGTAAATTTAACACCACCTTCGGGCCAGAATCAAGCATTCAACAGTACTGCAGGATAATGTTATTTTCTGGCTAGGAAGCAATTATTACAGCAGATGTTTCCAAAACTTTGCTCAAATTTTTATCCTTACTAAACATTCTAAAAAAAGATGTTTCTTCTGATTGCACGCATACCTGTCTGCTTCCCTGGATGTCTGTAAAGAACATATGCTTCCTTAAAGTCAACATCTGGTTTTTTGAGCTCTAAGTTAAGGAAGTGTGTCCTAAAGCTCTCAGAGCTGGACAGGAAGCACCGAATAGCCAGCAGATGTTCAACCTGCTTTCAGTCCCATTACGAATCCCACAGGAAATGGTTTAAGCAACCTGCCCAATCCTTATGCCGATGTTAATCTCAAAGGATTAAAGATTAGGATCCAAGATAATCTTTTAAATCTGTGGCTCATCTGCGAGATCCTATATATCATGTTAAAGTTAGTGATGTGACCTGTACTTTTACAGTAGTGATGCGGTCGATTTTAGTAATTGCTAAAAGTCATATTTAACAGTTATATTAAACTGACTGAAAAAACTGAAGAATTTGCAAGCAACCTTCAGGAGAGTAAACTTTTGAAATGATGCAACTGCGAATTTATTTATAGCAATTTATCTTTGGTATAAATTACTTTTCTTTCTTTCTGAATAAGTCCCAAACAATGTGTTAACTATTCCATTAAGATATCTTTAGCTACGGTATATATGTGACAAATCTAAACTAACCAAATAAATAATAATAATAATAATAATAATACAAGGTATATAGAATGATCCCAAATATGTCTTATCTTCATCCCTCTTTGGAAGTTAAAGATCAGTGCCAGTTCTACTGTCTGAGGAGATTGAAGAGGTGTTCTAACGTCTGTCAGATGAAAGGCTGAGTTGAGAACCAGACGGTCCTTCCTCTCCATCAAAAACCCACAACGGTTGCAAGATGACAGCTGAGCTGCCGACATCACGGTCTGTCAGAGCTGCTGGGGAGTAAAGTTCACAGGATGTTCCTTGGGCTTCAGAAACCAGAAAGGAAGAATCATTAGGATATCCTGAGGATTTATACCAGGATATCCTTCCAGGACAAATGTTAATGGCTGATGATTAAGGTTTCTGGGAAGGATGGGGGAGTTTGATGATTCATTTAACCAGCCTCAAATGTTTGAGCAGGATATCCAACTGGTGGATTTTTAAGTCTCAGTGCCACAATGATGCATTCCAGAATAATGACTTTAAAACCATCTTCTTTATAAATGCTTGCATTTCTGTACACATTGATTTACTTAGGCCTTTTCCCCCCACACAGCTGCTGATGCACTGCTTCCCTATCTGTTCTCCTTGAAGCTTTTATAACTTTGAAGTCAGTTACTTCCTTGGGCAACCTTCGGTTTACTGACGTTTCAGCACTTTAAGGTTGCACCAACAGCGTGGCCCTCGGTCTCAGCAGGGGATGCCTTTTTATCTTTCCAGTGCAGTTACTCCAATCAAACACCTCATTCTCCTGCCTTTCAGTATCACACCATTTACGTGAGCACATTTGCTCTAATATGTGGCCATAAAGTGACTCGAATTGCAGTTAGAGTGCCTTCCAAGGTCTCGAGTCGGCTTCAGAATGAAGTCTAAAGCCTGAGAGCTTTGAAAGTGGTAGTCATCGAGTCAATTCTGTTCGGAAAAGACGACACAAATACAACATGCTGGTTCTAGTGTTGCCGTCTGTTTTATTATTATTATTATTTTTACAACAACAAAAAAGCCAATTGTATTCAAATCCCTCTATCTAGTGTCATCCAGATGTACGTTCCCAGCATAGTTACCTCGATAGGTCAAACTATGGTTTTGGGAAAAACTGCATGGTTCCAATTATATACGCTTTGAGGAAACGCACCACAGAAGAGGATGGGTTCCATTTTAAGTCCGGTTCCTCTGACGTTTCAAGGGTTATACTTTGCCTCTAGCTTGCTCTTCAGGGATCTAAATGTACATCCAGAATTCTGTAAAGTTGCTTTGTGATATCAATTGATAAAAGTGCTATACAAACAAACAAACATACAAACACTGATTGATACTCAGCTGTTAAATATCAGTTGCTCTGGAACCCTGAACCGATGATATCAGGAATTTATGGTTTCTATCATTACACTGTCATGATCATTAGTTAATTTAAGACATGAGTTAATTGGATTTTAAAGGATGTGAACCATATAAGAGGTATTGTAACGACCTACACAAATGCTACAGCTTTTATCTTAATAAAACACGCTCTCTCCTGTTACCACTTATGTTATAGCAGCTATAAACAGTCATTCCCCCACCAGCCTCTCTGTTTGATGCCTCTCTGCTTAACATTGGTGTTATGATTGTTATTACTTTTAGACGGTTATGAAACCTCCACATATTAACTACATAAACGTTCTGCTCTTGAATTGCAGGACTGTACTTAAAAACATTCCCTAAAAAAAAGAGACCCGGCACTATGTCAGTGGAAAAGGGGTATCTTTGGAGACGTCAGTAGCCTCCTTTGTAAAATGCCACTTAAACAACAAGCGAACCTCCAATTAAATTCAATCCAATTAAATCAGGAGCGGATCCTAATCCTTGGGGTCATAAGTGTAATAGTGATGAGTCTCAAAGGTAGCGCTAAAACCGAGTTCCTGCCCCCTCTCCAAATCTCGGGCATGTCCTGACTTGTATACAAACTGGCTAGGTATCTCCTACAAAGTAGTACAACCGATGGAAGGAGAAAGAGCAAGTGAGAGAGGCAACACATGATCTGAATGAGAAACAATAATAGTAGGTATACTCTTAAAATATTAGGATTTTGAATGTGAAAAATGAAGATATTATTAAGATATGACAAAATTAGAAAGAAACACATGCATCAGTCAAAATACAAAAAACAAACCCACGAATGTAAATATGTGGACAATCCCCAGCTGAAGCTTCAGTCAAATGGAGCCTCTGAGAATCTTTCATGTAACTCAATACAGAAGTAAAAGTGCTGAAGGATAAAACCAACAGGCGATGAGTGACACGGACATGGTCTGTAGGACACTTTACTCTCGCAGTGTGTTTATTTAGGGCGGCTGGACTGAACATTTCCATCTGGCGAGACGGAAAGCAAGGGAATGGATCTGAGACTAGAATAACAAACATGGCAACGTGTTTAAAACAGAAACAAATTCCAAAGTCTCTCTCTCTCTTTTTTTAATAAACTGCTTTGCACGTAGATGAGTAATATTTAGCTATAAACTTCTGATAACCCTTATTTCATGATTAATGTATTAAAACCAACCCGTATTTTCATCACCTTGCACTTTTTGTTGCTCATCAGTTCTATGAACGTGAAAGACAAGAGATACATGATCAAACTAGTGGGGTTTTTTTTTTTTTGGCTCAATTCAATTTTACTTTTACTTACGGTAACGCTGGGTCAAAAAAGAGTTCCTTTAACGGCAGCTGCTTGTATAAAGACAAAGATAAAACACATCGTTGATATAAGGTTTATTTGTGATTTTAGTTTGCTTATTATGATGTAATCTCTGCTCTTATAAGCCAAAGTGGTCCAGACAGGACCTGGGTTTATGGCTGTGCTGATAAAAGGGCACAGGTCAAAAGGAAACATTACAGAAACTTCACAGTACATTGTGAAGAAAAGGAAGCTTTAACAGAAATGCTTTTTAATGATCGGTCCAAATTCTTCGACAAGATTATCACTGTTAATGGAAATATATGCCGTTTCAGTTCACAACATTTTGCATGTAGAGAAATTTCCAATTTCTCAGTAACATGACAAGGGGCATGTTTTTTTATTTTCTCTTCTAAACTTCAAGACCTTTAAATGGATAAACGCTTCAGAATGTGCTGTTATAGGAATATGGCACCACACCACATGAGTGTTTTATTCTTTTATTTATGTTGTATGCATTGTTTAAAGTACTTAAAGTACTACTTTAAGGAAATGGGAACTTTTTAAAATTATATTGCCGACAAATAGTTTGTTTAAATTGAGAAATACAATTTGACAAAATAATAGGTCTTCCTACCGGACTTATTTTTCCTTTATTCAATCTGAAACCTAATAACAGAGCACACAGTATCATCATCAGCAGCACTATACAGCTATGTTTGCGCTTGAATAGAGATATTTAGTCATTATATCCTGAATGCATCTCTTTCATTATTGAGCCATAAATTCTTTAAAAAAAGATAACATTTTCTGAATACTTTACTCTTGTCATAAATCCCATAAGGCATTGCAATTAGTGTAGTGCTGACAAGAAGCATGTGACACTGATGGATGAGGCTTTAAAAGCATAGCATAAAGCAGCAGTTGGGCCAAGAGAGGAGAAAGTGAAATGGAGAGAGAGAGAGAGAGAGAGACCGAAACCCAATTCATGCACTTCTCATGCTAGATAAGGACCAGGCTTCATCATTGTCCCTTGATGTTGCTGATGCATACAAAAGACTCGTCTCCAGAATTCCTTAGTAAGCCTTAACAAAAACACACAGGCCAGTCTCCCTTCATCTCCTCTGTCCTACCCCCCTCATTACCATGATATAATCTCTGCTCTTATATGCTAAAGTGGTCCAGAATTTATGGTCAAGCTGATAAAAGGGCACAGGTCAAAGGAAACAGAGTAGAAAAGGATGCTTTCACACAACAACTGCTGCAATTTCAGTGTTTACAGAAAAGATATACCATCTGCCTGCTATAAAATGACCTAATTAACAACCTTTTGCATATTTAGAAATGAGCTTAAACTCTACTTTGCGTGTATGCAGCATGCTTGGATCCATGTGGATCCAAAATGTTAATACCAATACTAAGAATTGTTTTTAATTGATCAGTTATTAAAACATGTTTTACTTGAAAGTTGTTTGATTGAATAAATAATGTAAAATACTCAAAATTGTATATTTAAAAATACTTGACAAATCCTGTGAAAGAAAAAAAAAACAAACAGAATATTGTAAATGCCCTCAAATATTTATTTAAATTTATTCACTAGTTTGCTCTTTCGAAATGAAAAAAAAAAATTCTTTGCTTGAAATATCCACATGTGAAATAAAAATATATTAAATAGTATTCTTCTACACTATCTATCTATCTATCTGTTTGTCTGTCTATCTATTTATTTATTTATTTACTTGACACATGGCCACTCATAAGAGTCAAGGATAATTGTCTTCATCTCTTAATGACTTGATGAATTACTATGCCCATCGATGAGAGTTATTTGTAATATAGCGCACGGTATTTAATAACAATTAACATTTTATTTGATTATTACTGAAGAATATAATATTGTCTTGATCAGCTCTTGGTTAAAGTGCTTCTAGCTTCCAGTTCTTTATAAGCCATGTGACATTAAATGTGACGTATATTCCCTTGCGTGACTATAGAGTCAATGTTTATAAAGCGATTGAGTGCGAGAGGCTCGGCCTTGTTATAGTCCAACCTGTTCCATCAGTTTAACTGTACGCCATACTTCTTTGAAATCCCGGGGCCATTGGCTATATTGGTTAGTTATGGATTTTCACATGAAGGCCCCAGAGGAAGAGTAGGAAAAAAACGAACTGCTTGTTTGAAGTGAACGGCGCACTGCGGGAATCGCTAACATTCCAGATGGTTCCAGATATCTAAGGAAGTTCTTCCAAAAACAACACTGTGTTCAAAGGCAGTATTTTATGGCATTTTCAGAAAAACTTTCTACATAAAGTGAACTCCAGATTCTTAACGGTATTAGGCTACGTCGTTTTCCATTAATGCAAACTTTTTCCAGGATTAGTTGTCTTAAAATGCAACAAAATTGAACTTCGCGTGAGATCGGGTTGCGGTGACTTCTTACATTAGGTTATGTACATTTTTAGTGCAGTTCAGCCAAAACAGTAGCTATATTTGGAATGTTGAAAATGTATATTTTTACTAAGTCGGCACGCACGTGGCAAGAACAAAAACACACAGTAAACTGAATCTCTCCATCATCATTTACAAAGGCTAATGCTAGGAGGATTACAGTTGGTACGTGTGACCTAGCATTTGCCCACACACACACATGCATCCACGCCCAAAGCAGCCATGGTTTTCCCACGAATGCTCAGAGTAAACAGTAATTCCTAAAGTAGGCGGCTGTGGGATGGCGTCAGACCGTCTCCTCGAAGTGAATGTTCAGCTTCTGCTGGCATCACGTCAATGTTCTCACCTTTGCACAAGTGCCAAGCGAATGGTGATGGAACTGACGGCAAATAAACAAAAGAGGGGTAGTGCTGTTCCTGTCCTGGAGCATTTCCGCTAGTGTGAACAGCAGTTAGCTCTATTTACTGTTCAACAATTCTGTGCTAATTGGCAACTAACCAAAACTGCCACTGAATAACAATGTAGCAGTAACTTTTAACACCACTTAAGTTAAATTAAATTAACAGATTTCAAATAAATGTCTTCATGTGCAAAAATCACTCCTCACTAAATGGATACCAACGATAACAAAAGCATTGTTCAATTTAGCGCCTGTATGCACCAAATGTGTTTTCTGCAATGGCAGAAAATATTTGTAATTTTTCTATACAAATCCTACAATGTTGACAGCGCTCAACCTCCTCGGTGAAAAAACGCCCTCAGCATACAGCTTTTTTTTCCTCCACTGTGCTCAGGGCGCTTTCAGTTGAATATAGCTCAACTTGTAGAACACTGCCGAGCTCGTCAAGGTCACTTCACTCTCACCAACCAATCAAAATCGAGAAGGGGTGAGACTTACGATATCTCAACACTGTAAACAACGATGGAGGAGAATCTTAACCTAGCTGTCACTGACAACCCATCATTTACGATTGAAGAACATTCAAGGGTTACCATGATCAATATTCGAAAGTACACCAATTCCCATGTCTAGAGCTGCTGCCAATGCCAAGGCGTGATTTCTTTCCACTGTTTTAGCTAACCTTTAACTACATAGAGACTTGGAGTTCACAACGAAGGAACGCAGAAGTACAAGATGTTTTTGTAACCCTACAACAATAAGCATTACGACAATGAGCTCGTGGGTGTTGCCAGCACAAAAAAAACGCATCTGGTGGACATAAGCTCTTATGAATTATTATGTTAAAGTTCTCAACATTTGTAGCATTAAAACATGTTGAAATAAAGAAATCTATGCAGCAAGGCATTAGTCCTTTAGTTAGCCAGCCCTCTCAGCCCCATATCAGTACATCATACTCAAACAGATCAGCCTCCAAAGCTTCAACTTTAATGCTAATACCTCCACCTTGCAGATCACGGACAAGCCAAGTCTAATCTTTGCCATAACTGCATCATATAGGCAAGCTGCATTGCATTCTGTAACTTTGAGTCCAACATTTGCTCCAAAGTATCCACTATTTGTAATAATAATGAGTTGAACTGCAAGAAACGGCATTGATTGAAATTATGAGGACCTCCTCCCAAAAATGTTTTAGTGTTGCCTACCAGACGTTATCTCCAGTAATAATATGAACAGTGACACGAATAATGTATACAACAACTGCTGCTGTATACAGCTGAGTCAGAGCAAGCGGGGGAAACATAATCCCTGTGTGATCTGCTGCATTTTAATCCTGGCAGCTTTACACAAATCCGGGGAGGAAAGACGACTGTCCTAATGCTGCAATCTCACTCTCACTGGGTCTTGTAAGCTTTCCAGGTATTCACTGGCTTTTCAGTCATGTGATTTTTACATTCAGACCCAATTTCTGCTGCACAAAACAAATGTAATTGGAGGCTAAAATTACTCACCTTACATTAACAAAAAGATTATAAAATAAGCTGTGTGTACTTTTATCTCATGAGTGCATCAAAGCATTCAAAATCACAGAGGCCTAGTGCAACGTTATGTCCAGGGTGTCCAGGGTTCTTTGTTATTATGAAGAGGGTAAGTCTAACTAATCAACTCTCACTAAGGTTTCAGAGATAAAATTCCCATAATGAAGCTAGCGATCTAGCAGAGCTATGAGGCAGCATGACAGGAAGGATCTGCTCCATTGCAGTTTATTGATGCTGTAGGCAGTGAAGTGTGCAACCACATATATGCAGTCAGTTTAGATTTGGTCCTCAAAATAGTGGCGATCTTACAATATCGCCAATGAAACCTGTCCATATGGTAGGCCACATGGGGAGGTGTTGAAAATCACCTCACTTCCTGCTAAGTGTTCTGCAAAGAACCATGGTAACCCACAATGGGTCCTCCAGCCGACAGTGTTTACAGAGGGAATACCCGCAGAGCTTATAGTCGTCCTATGTGTACCTTTTTTTGAAAGGCTCACTCTTGAGTCTCCTTAAATGTTGTCAGGGTACGAGTGGTGAAAGTGATTCATTTTGTATTTCCATTTAAATGTCATCTCATCACAGCAAAAAAATTCTCAAGGACTAACCGGCAAGTGAGAACAAAGCATGAAATGATTCACAAGCTAAGGAAGCATTGCAAGTCAAGCGAGAGAGATTTGATGATGCAGAAAGTAGTTGTATTTATTCAACTGACTACGAAATGGCCTACAGACTACAGTAATCCTGGTGTGCGTGAGCCTGCCTGTTCTGACAAGATAGCAAAGAGGTTAGTGTGGCATTTAGGCCCTGTAACACTTTACAACTGAGAAACTATACATTTAACCCTTCAGGAAATGTGTTAATCCATCTCTGACACCATCTCTCGCTCACTTTTTTTTTTTTTTTACAGGGTTTCTTCACTGACAGACTGCATTTTACTCATAAACAAGTAACACGAGTGACTTTTTGTAGCACTGGATACACAAAATATTGTTAACTAACATCCATGCTAATGGTAGATTTTTTAAAATGAATGATTTACCTGTCAATAATTTCAATAAAAAACAAAATAAAACTTACTTTTCTACTTATTCCATGATGTTCAGAAAATGTGGATGATGCAACTTCCTGTTGAACATGTGACTTGTGGGTTATTCCAAATATTTCATGGGGTGAATGTGTTAAGTTAGCAGTGTTAAGTAAATGTAGTGAATGATAGTGGCTAAGTGTGCTAGCTAATCAGTTTTAATGTCTTATGTGCTACGTATATGCAACGTTAATAAGTCTGCAAGGCAGCATGAGGTCACGTTTGAGGAATGCTAATGCACAAAAATAAATAACTGGTTAATTACATGCTGCTGTTCTACATTAGCATGATGTCACACATAAACACCTAGCTAATTAGCAACTGCTGTTCCACTAAGTGATTAACATGATGTTAAACACCACCAAACCCGATCTACATTGTACAGCTTGATTATTAAATTCCCTTGGATGGCCAGGGCTGGAATGTATATGTACAGTATATAATGTACGTGTATATAAAGACCAGACTGTAACTCAAATAGCCACCCTGTACAACCGTGGTGAGCAGAAAAGCATCTAAGAATGCACAAAATGCAGAATTTGATTTCACCTCTCATCTCCTGAAAGCAGAGAATGAGAACTCGCGATAGATGAAGTTATCCATGCTAGCAAAACTGTTTCACACATGGAAATACAGGAGGTGGAAAATTGCTGCGCTTGCACCAGACATTCTGACACTGTCCATGACTCATGCACTTTTCTCTGTCATTAAGGCCTGGTGCTTAAAGACACCCCACGGTTTCGCACATAGCCTGGACACATTCAGAAACATTACCCTGAAAGCATTTTTACGTCTTCACACTAAAATCGACTAACTCAGCTACCTAGGGGGTACAGCACCGTGCACTTCAGCACTCATTTACATGCTAACACAAGAATGTACATTCAAACCCCCGTCACTCCAAATACACTAACCCTCAAACAGATTGTTGAACTAGGAAGCTAACTTGATTTTTTTTTACCCCAGTATTGGCTAGTTCAGCTTCATTAGTCCCTCTATAATGTCCAGGATTTAAAAACAGCTCAGTTTTTCAGTTTGTTCAGTTCAGTTTCATTTAAGTTTAGTCATTTCATCATTTCTGGGTTTTTTTTTTTTGCATTATGTTCTACTTATTTGTTTATTATTATTACTTTCTGGGGTATTTTCAGATTTCTTTAGTGTGCGACGCTGCATTTTATAACCCTGACCCATTTCATCATGCCCCGGAATTGCACATGTGAACTCATGGAGGCACATAAAAAATCAACAGAAAAAACAGGTACAGAATTATTCATGTCATTTCATTATACATGAAAAGTACTGGTAAAAAAAACAAAGAAAACATATATGCTACATGTGAAAAATTTAAATGCGAAAAGAAAGTAATGATTTGTGAAAAGAAACAAACAAATAAATAAATTATGGGGGATCACGTGAAAATAAACACTTGAAAAATGTGTAAAACATGGTACGTGTATTGTCTGGAAACCACAGGTAAATTTCTTTTGCAAATTATTATTATTATTATTATTATTATTATTATTATTATTGAGAGATGTATTAGATTTTCACTAGAATTCTTGAGATTCATTAACCTGGCAAGACAGCTATGATCTCATGTGGCTGTGTGTGTGTGTGTGTGTGTGTGTGTGTGTGTGTGTGTGTGTTATCAGTCAGGCCCCATGCTGAGGTGCAAAGGGCAAACACTGGCTTTTTCCTAAAAAAAAAAAAAAAAGAAAGAAAAAAGTTGAAGCTAGCCCACACCCCCAGCAGCCTGCCCAGGAGGTCTGAGAGTTAACACATTACTGGAAGCAGTGAAGGAAAAGTAAACATTCACTCCTCCCTGCCAACACACACGTGTCTGTCACAACACACATATGGTCTTTAGGTGTAAAATGTTAGGACGACTCATGAATACACACTTATTCACTTATTTTTGCATCAGCTCCCCTGCCTGCCGGTTTTCTCCAGCATTTTCCATCCATGTCAGTCTTGGATCTGTTTCTATTCATTTTTGAATATTTTCATGTTGACCTGTAAAAACATTCTCATGCCAACTGTCCTGGCAAGCATGTTTGTCGCTGTGTACAAGACATTTAATGAATGTGACAGGCTCTATTAGCTTCTCTTGAGAACTTTCCACCGTTGATGTTGTGTGTACTGGCATGACGTCACATAATACTACAGCACCTCGTGGACACCTAGGAATAAATTCTGAGGAAGTACTCAAGCACTGCTCAAAGCAAACACTGGACAGGGTGGCAGCCATCTTGTTTAGGCTTGTGTTTGGGACAAAATGATTCAGCAATACAACATCCATTATCTATAGCGCTTTATCCATCTGGGTCGCGGGGAAACTGGAGTCTTCGGGCGAGAGGCGGGGTACACACTGGGCAGGTCACCAGTCCACCAAAGGGCCAACACAGAAAAACAGCCACACACGCTCGCATTCACACCTATGGGCAATTTAGAGTAGCCAGTTGACCTAATCTGCATGTCTTTGGACTGTGGGAGGAAACCGGAGCACCCGGAGGAAACACGGGGAGAACATGGCAATGAACTGACACATCTATTCATTTGAAATTAAATTCAAATAAACTTCATTTCTGCAACACGCAAACATAACACTTACCTGAGGATGGGATTTAATTAAGCCGCCTGCACGTTCCGACTTTCCCACGCTCCTCCGATCTGCCGTGACGAGGCCATTTTAATAATGAATAAGATGAGAAGACCACAAACCAATTAGCCAGTGACATTTGCAGAAACAGCCAGGAGCGGAGCATATGGACAAAGACGAGCCTGTTCTTTTCTTAAATGCCATGTTGAGTTGGTTGGAGATGCCCTTACACATACAATATGCATGCGGATGTGATTCGGGTCATTTCTACAGCTCGATATTGTAGTCTTTAGGGAATCTGTTTTTGCGCTTCTGTTCATGCTCATTAACTAAGATTCATATATAAGTGAGCAATAAAACATTTCAGGACATGCTCTTCTTACGTCATCTGATGCCCAAACGTTATACATTTTATCTATCTGTGGTTACAGTTAATGTTGAGGAAAGTCCATGCGACGTATAATGGCTGCTTTCAGCTTTACCACCAAGTGTTAGTTGTAACAGCTGGGCTTTGTTCAGTGGTGCTGGGATTCAAACTCCCAACCTTCTGATCGGCAGCCCTGAATCCTAACAACTCTATTTTAAAGCTTCGAATCTTCTGATCCATGTATTACAAGTATTATTGTAAAAGAATACGTATCTAATATAGTAATTGTAGTTTGAGAGGATCATCACTATTTACACAGATACGGCTTTTATAAAATGCGAAATGTTAAATGACAATTAGAATCAAATGAAAGCTTAATGGCGGTGAATCACGGAGCCGTCTCGTCTAATGAGCTCTGAGGTTTCCTCTCCGAGGCTTCATAGATAATAATAGAAATAATAGCCAGCTTGTTTAAATGCCACAACGTTTAAATCGTAACAGCTTTGATCGCTGCGTCTTGTCATTTTTAAGTAACGTCAATCCAGTCGATTTACTTTGTTTTAAAATTGCGCAGGCGCAGGCGTCAGTTTTAATTAGCGAAAGGCAAGGTCGGTCCCTGGCATCAGATGACCCATACTTCAGGCATGTCCGACGTACACTGTCTGTCCACTTTATTAGGAGACGCACTCCTGCACATTTATGAAATTATCCAATTAGAGAATCGTGTCGCAGTAGCTCAGCGCATAAAATCAGGTCAAGTGCTTCAATGAATGTTGGAGAGAATATATATAATATATGATTATACCCATCTGTATGGAGATAATAACAACGCGATCTTGGTGACTTTGAAATTCGTCTCGCTGTTGGTCCCAGATGTCATGGTTTGAGAAATATTTCACAAATCTACACACACACACACACACACACACACAATCTCACAAGAGTGTCAATTCCAGGTGGAAACACCTTTGGTTTTTTTATGGTAACTCAAAATACTGTAGAACCGTGCTGGACAGAAAAGCATCTCAGAATGCACAACAGTCCAAACCCAAAGAGGACGGGCTACAACGGGAGGAGACATCGGGTTCATCGGGTTCCTCTCCTGTGGAACAGGGATCTGAGGCTACATTGGGCACAGACTCGGCTAGTTGGGAGGAAACTGGAGAACCTGGTTCTGGACTGTTCTCCTCGCTCCCCCTCACCTATTCTATTTGACTATTTCTCTCACACGTCTTTTAAGATGCGAGACCTTCTCTCTGTCTGGCTGCACAGGGACAGGCGAGGCAGGGCAACACTCGGGCAGAATGAAGCGCAGCCAAGCACACTGCTGCCGTCGGTAAATAAGCATCAAATTAATTTGAGCTCATTAATTGGAAATTGTTTGCCCGGGGATTTCTGTGTTATCCCAATTACTTACGATGCAAGCAGAGATGTAGGAACACGTACATTTTTTTTCCTTTTGTGTCCTTAAGAAAGTGGCGGACGGGGGAAAAAGCATGATTTGTTAAGGGGAAATAAGAGAATGTCAGTGATTTCTTTTGTTAGGTGCAGGAGATTTTTCTGACCTTTCAGCAGACCTTATTGTGCTTCGGCTCAGTATTTAAATTGATTCTGTCTCGGTAAAAGAGCACAGAATGAACTCGGGGTCCGAAGTCCCGTTTCTCCCGGCGGTTTTAATCAGCTACAAACAGATGGGTATTGAAAACAAGCTGTAAGCATGACAAACACTGGACAACCTTTAAACTCAGCTCTTTGTGCTTCTATGCATCAGACTGTGTAGCTGTGACAACGTTAATGTTAATATGAAGCAGCTAATCCAAGAAGGCCATAATGGTGAAGTCACCAGATGTGTCTCTGTTATATGGTGTTTAAAAATGTAACAACTTATGGGACAGTGTTACAAATTTTCAATTCTGATGAGTCAGACTAATTGGTGTTGGTCATAGAAGCAAGTTTCTGTTCTCATTTATGTTGTAGCAGCTGTAAACGGTCATTCCCTCACACTATCTCGACGTGATCAACACAACAAATATGCAGCTTGTTCAAAAATCATCCAAAGTGGGTTGAGATCTGGTGAGTGTGAAGGTCGTATCACGTAATTTGCATCAGAATTCATCAAATCGTCAAACCATCCCAGGAGCGCTTGGGTGGGGGCGGAGTCATCCTGTCAGAGGCCACACCCATCAGGAGAATAATTTTTTATGACCGGATGAAGGGGATCGTTTAGAAGAACTGCTGTTGCATCGTTCTCTTTAAGGGGACAAGTCGATCTAAACCAGACCAACGAAATAAGTAAATGCCCCCCACAGCATAACAGTGCTTTGGCTCAGCCAAACCAGATTGCGCTGATGTTAAATATGTGCAGGGAGATGCTGGGAAACGTTATTAAAAATTACAAATATTTTAGGATTTAGCACACCTTTTTTTGCAACGAAAGCTTCCCCCCCACCCCGAGTTAAGATTTACCCCAAGCAACCAGGATTTCCAACACACGTTCATTTACTTTCAGTAATTAAATAAAACAGATATTTGTTTCGTAAGTGCAAAAAGAAACAAAAGTTTGGGCAAACCAAGTGCGTCGTTTGCGTTTGCTCATTTGGTGGCGCTTTTATACAAAGCAACATACAATAGCGACAGGATAGTTTTGAGTGGACGAAGGTACCCCAACATGGCAGCTCGGCAGTGCTGGGATTTAAACTCATGACCTTCCGAAGAGCAGGCCTAACCCTTAACCACTGAGCCACCGCTTCTCTTTGAAAGCTCTGGACCATTTTTTGAGGTCATGTTCTGTGAATCAGGGAACATTCTTGCGTAGGTTGTTAGTCCGTCCATGGGAAACGCATCCAGTACACACCCTGCGACACCTGCGACTCTGGACGGACCCTTTTGGCCCACACACTTTGCATCTTTTCATAGTGACAGGGAATTTTGCCAGCTCGGAGTCGTGTGTGTCGTCCAGATGATCACCTGTCATCACCTGTCAGGCAAAGCTTCTACAGGTTCCTCTGAGCGTCGCACATTTCTGAGGCGATGCTTCACCTTCTCAGACCTTCCGAACAGCTAACGTGTGCCTTTGCTTTGCTTTCCTTTCCATGACCATTTTCTTGTTGCAGGGAGCTGGTGTTCCTGCCTTTCCCTTTCCATTTATAACTGCGCTCTCTGTCTGTCTTGTATTTCTTCTCAGATGCTAAAGAAATCGTTCTGAAGGCTCAGATCCTGGCAGGGGGCCGAGGCAAAGGGGTGTTTGACAGCGGCCTGAAAGGTGGAGTGCACTTAACCAAAGAGTGAGTGAGTTCCTGCTCTGGAAGATCGGAGACGTTGTTCTCTCTCTGTCATTCTCTCTCTCTTTCTCTCGCTCTCCTGCATTCTCCTTTGTTCTGTTGCCTTTTCTCTCTCTCTTTCTTGAAAATTGACAACTCGCAATCAACTGCTTTTCACACGCTCGCCGTCTCACTCAGTTTTCTCAGCCGTGTCAGGCCCTCAGGCCTCCATCTGTTGCTCCATTGTTTTTTTTCCCTTTTCTCCCACTCTCACCCTTTATATTAAAAGACTTTTTTTGCCCATAACGTGGTCTTTATGACTAACCCCGTTTCGTGTGTTCCCAGCCCGGCGGTGGTGCAAGAGCTAGCCAATAAGATGCTCGGCTTCAACCTGACCACCAAGCAGACACCAAAGGAGGGCGTCAAGGTCAACACGGTGAGTTCGCCTCCAGAAAGCATGCGCTGCCTTCTTCACGCTCGATCTTTTACCTCGCCGCTCATAATCCGCTATTCCATTCCATTAAATTAATGACCGAGCTCGGGCTCAGGTTGTGAAAAAAAAAAATAAAAAAATCCCATTAGCATTTTTTTCCCCTCTCTACCTCACCTTGTCCTTTCTTTCGTAGATAGACGAGATGAGACACGCTCGCTTTGAAGCCTATTCGTTTTCCTTCTATCTTAAATAAAAGAAAAAAAAATCCTAGTTATGAAAACATGTAAGAACCAAAGCCATTGAAGAGCCAGTGTGTCATCTCTCTGTCACTAACAAGCCAGTGGATCACTTTCTCATTTTCTCGCTCTTTTTTCTTTTTCTTTTTTTCCACACGCACTTCTGTCTGTAGCACAGAAAATGAAAACACACATGCTCACATTTACAGGTAATAAATGCCCGTTGCTGTTAGTGTTAGCGTGCTTATGTTGCTCCTCATTTCGCAGCTGTGTGTGAAATGAGGCTGGAGCGTCGTGTCCCTTCACACACTGCCCTTTGCTCCCATCAGCGTGCTGGAGAAACAGAACAAAATGAACCTCACATTTTTCTCCAATTTATTTGTAAACTGTGAGAGAGGAAAAGTGTGGGTAGCTAAACACATTTATGTGTTTAAACTCTATTTTATTTTTTTGGTATTCTAGGAAGTTAGTCACCCGAAATCTGTTTTTAAGGTTATCTTTTTCCAAATTTTGTAAATTGCTTGATGTGTTTGTGCTTCAACAAAACGAAAAAGTCAGAAATGTCAACAGAAAACGTCATGGAAACACTTAACAGGCAAATAAACAGGCAAATTAACCGAAGCATTCATGCATGCATTGGCATATTGAAACACCATTTGAGTGTTGCATGTTATGATATGTAATATGTGTGACTTTTGTGGCTCAGTCTTATTAAAGGAGGCGTGGTCTCTGTAGCGGTCAGGCTTATTAAAGGAGGCGTGGTCTCTGTAGCGGTCAGGCTTATTAAAGGAGGCGTGGTCTCTGTAGCGGTCAGGCTTAGTAAAGGAGGCGTGGTCTCTGTAGCGGTCAGGCTTAGTAAAGGAGGCGTGGTCTCTGTAGCGGTCAGGCTTAGTAAAG
>JAQMYM010000038.1:25454475-25486289 GCA_030014255.1 Parauchenoglanis ngamensis | reverse complement strand
CCCACACTCTCTCTCTCTTCCATCTCTTCGAGGGAAGTGGTGTAAAGTGGCTCATAGTTGATCAGATCAGGACGTTCAATGTCATAAATGGCTTTGACTTTGGGAATGGCGGCGAGATCCCTATAATCAAGGATCTCATTGTCTACTTTTGCCTGGAGGGGAAACACATCGCAGAGACATACAAGAACAGACAAGGAGTGATCATAAAAGTATCACAACACGATTCCAGTGCTAGCTCAATCAATCATTCACATGTACAACCTGTTCAGGTACATGTACAAATCAAAAGCCAGAAAAAAACAAAAGCATTTGAACCCAATTTTCCAAACTTCGTATAATGCATAATGCATAAAACAGGCTAATTGTTGTGGAGTAAGAGGATAAAAACATGCTAAACTTCTAATTCTTTTTTTTTATTTTTTTTTTAAAGTTTTTAACTTATTAACAAACGTCAAACTTTTCATCCATTTATAGTTACAATTGATGTTGTGAAATGTCCACAAAACAAATTAAAATCACCTATGTTGCAGCAGCTATAAACACTCATTAGCTGTGTTTCCATTAACCTGCTTAATGCGTAATGGTGAACTAAAAAAAAGCAGTAATGGAAATCTGAATTCCGAAAAAAAACTTTTTACGCTCGCATGACGTGGGTTTTTTCAGATGATTCGATAAAGCAATATTTCACAAAATCGAAATGGAAACATTTTTTGCATTGAAGTCACATGACATGGAAATGGAAACGCTACCTTTCTGAAAAAAGAGCCTTCTGTAAGAGCGATCACGAGTGGAGAATACCAGTTAACATCACTCAGTGGAAACACAGACCATTCATTGGGTTTTGTCAAAATCTTTAAACCATCACTTCTATTTTGTGCAAAACTGCAATGGAAACCATGATAATTAACATCTTCTGATCAATCAGAATTGATAACTGAACAGGAATAAATGCACTTTGACATACATTAAGACAAAATATCATGGATCTTTATATTAGAGTCCATCTGTAGCTATTGTGTCACTGCATTTGCACATAAGATATAAATAAAAAAATGATTTTTTTATTTTTTTTATTTTTTAAGAAATGGTAAATGAGCTGGTGTTCCAGTTTTTTTATAATCGGTTATGAAGCATAACCGACTTGGACATTTGTATTAAGGTCTTTTTTTTGTGTGTGTGTGTGTGTGTGTGTGTGTGTGTGTGTGTGTGTGTGAAATCAACAGCACTTACATATAAGGTGTGACCCGGTGAGCCAGGTATGCTTGAACCAGGTCTGGAACACACACTCTCGGACGACGAGCGTGTCGGCTGTGGAGTGAACACAGGTTTAGAACCAGCAACGCGCATGCTCACTGTCAAGGCCTGTCCACCAGTTAGACATTGGTTGTTAATGAAACACACACACCAACAACGGATGACAGGATGTGTACAGTAATCGTCTGAATGATAAGCAGGAGGAACTGGTACGATGCATAAATTGCCAATCGGTAAATAAATCTAACTGTGATTCAGTTTTGCATGAGGCTAGGAAGTGATGAAAACCTCGTTAACTGGTTTGCATGGTCTCCAGTGGAGGGGGTGCCAAAACTTTACTGTGTATTTGCTGAGAACTCGACTAAAATGAGATTGATCCCTGAGATTGGTTAACGGCACGTTTTCATAGATTAAAAGTTCTCAAACGATAGAAAATAAAGCTACATTTTTCAGACTTGATAAACCAAATGGCAGCGCAATCAAGGAATCGCCCATGTGCTTCTGAGTCATGAGGAGAAATCACCAAGGGTGTGATAGGAGTAATACATGAACCCACCCATAGCAGGATGATCAGCTGTGGGAGAAATAATGAATGTAATTATGAGACAGGTCAGACTTGACTTCCAGAGAGGAACGATGGCCTATGATGGAAATATTCCTTGAGGTAAATACGTTTCGAGTGACATCTTGTCCAAACCTGATCCAAGCAGCACGACTGATGATGACTGTGACCTGGATCTCGGCGTCACAGATGGAAAATTATATTAACTCTATATACCGCAGGGTCCAGAGGTCTCAAAGGTCTGAGGTCTGAGTCTACCACCAAAACCTTTCTATTTCAAAACTAGCTTAAAAAAAAGTTTAAAACTAGCACCTGGTGGAATCCTTAAGAGTTGGTTTTGCCTTTAAAAGGCTTAAGTACAACACCTTTAGGAGATAGAACCATTAGCTGAACAAAGAACTTTGGTTACGTAGTACATCAAAGCAAGTTCGAACTTATTATTGCGTAAAAGCATTAGCAACAATGCAAGCTGGTTCTTTGGTGACTAAAGGGTTCTACTGAAGCCTTTCTGAAACCCTTTGTTAAAAGGTCTACACGGTCCCAAAGAGCAACAAACCAAAGAACACTTACAAGTCCTACGTGTAAACACTGTGTTAGGAGTGAAGTGCATATTTAAATATAATTCATATTTATTTGTGCATTTATAAAAAGTTCAAGCTTAAACAGGTGTTTCTACGACTGAGGTGGCGTCCTTGCTACCATCCTACTACGCCATAATGACATTAAGGGCATCCTAATGAGTTAGTTTTTTAATGAATCACTTACCTTCGATCTATAATTTGGGTAACAATGGTCAAATCACAATATTATTTAAAAAAAAAAGAAGAAAAAAGCGAAATAGAGAACTTATTTTTCTTCTTTCTATGATCTTTAAGAAATGTGGATGACGCAACTTCAGGTAGTAGGGTTAGGTGAATGCTGTGGGATACTATGAAATATGTATTTTACATAACATTTCATTACAATATTAATATCTTTGAAGTAGAGGTGGTGGACTCAGACTTTTGAGCCCATGTTGTATATAGAAACAGTATATTGATGTGCAAGCAGGTGCGTCTGGATGTGGCTGAATTTTTGCACGTGTGTTGGCAAAGTGACCATCGGCATGTGCACTTGATTGATTAGGGTTAGGGCACACACCAAAAACTTAATACTAACATAGTAATTATTAAAGCTGCAGTTTGTACTATTTCACAGACTATCTTTAATAACCATAAAATGGCTAAGAAACCGTGATTCAGAATATGGACTTGCAATGAAGCTCCTTTCATTCAGTGTGTACATTTTAGGCTTATATTTAAATTGTTTCTGGCCCTGAAATAGGCTCCACCCCTTTGAGAAAATCTGGTACACTAGGGAGCTCACCAAGTACACATTATTTCAGCTAAGGGAGTGGGAAATGGAAAGATTTTATGGAAATTGAAGGTTTGTCGTTATTTTTTCTAACTGCAATTGCAGCAGAGGGCTGTAGAAATTACAAACTGCTTCTTTAAGCACAAACTATATACCACATGGCCAGTAAAATGGCTCATGAGAATCTGGAATGTATGAAGAGCTACTTTAAATGGCTGTTACAATTAGATCATCCAGAAAAAAAAGTAGTATCAATCACAATGTTATGTGTGACCTTTTCAGCCAATGGTGAGAAGAATCACACAAAGCTAATGACAGCGTCGATGACCGTGTTCGATCTCAATGACAAAATGCCAGTGGTAGATCATGGTTTAATGTGAGCATTCTGACTAGCAATGGCGCTCCGAGCCGGGGAGCATGGCATCCGTGTGGCGCAGCCGATAGCAAATACAGTACCTGCCTTTCAGATTTGGCGAGAAGAGCTAGAGACGCAGGCAACAGCTGTGGAGGAAGGCAAAGCGGAAGTTGGACAACACATCTGGGCTCTAGAGATCAGGATAACCTAAATACGCAACCTTTGTCCCCTTATGTTCGGAGAAATGTATTGACATACAAAACATGGAGACAGGAGGACAGGATGGAGCGTGTAACAACGAGTAAAGACATGATAACAGTCTCACCCTTTGTCTATCCTCTGTTCTTGTGGAGTTCTTGCAGCCTGGATGCCAAACGGTCGATCCTAAAAAAAACAAAACAACAACATACATACATACACAGGCTGAATAAAGACTCATTAAAGACTTAAGGAACACAATAGCCGGAATCTCAGTAAACCAGAACCTCAAGATCCTGTTTGTTTAAGAAGGCTGAGAAAACTGAAATGTTTTCGAGTTCATGTGAAAGTTAGAATCTGACCTTGAAGGTACATCTCCTCTCCTTCAGTGAACATCTGATTGCATCTGCTACAGCGAGCACAGCTGGGATGGTAGTGTCTGTCACCTGCCTAGAGATCACACACACACATACCACATAACACTAAATCTGGACGTTCCACAAACACGTTATATTAACATTTACAAACATCAATTTATTGTAATAAATCATACCTTACATGAAGGTCCAGTGAGTGAATTTTAAATTAAGACTGTTAAGATTGCAGCAGATTTGATTTGGATATAAATTTCAGTAAAAACTACGAAGCCCCCTAAGGGTCATGGTGGGGAATTTTTTTTTTTTTTGAGCTACTTTTATGTTCCCTCAATACTTTTGGAATATAGATTAGGGTTAGGGTTATTGAGAGGGAACGCAAAACTAAATCCAAAAAAACAAACAAACAAACAAACAAAAAATCTCCATCTGGGGGAGGGGGCTCTGTAAAAAGCAGTGTAAATTATGTGGAAAAAAATGGATCAAATATTGTTTTCCAACATTTAAACCAATTAAATACAGAAAATATTAAATAAAAAATTATATATGTAAACAAAAACAGTACTTATCAATTCAGTGGTATGACTTGGTCTAAACAAACAAACAAAAAAAAACTAGCTATAAACAAAATAAACTAAGTACAAACAGAAAAAAAAAACCCTCAAAATTACCCAACTAACCCATAAAGAGGAGAAAATGGAAGATACCTAAATGGAGTTGACTTCTAGCTTACCAATATTTATGATGCATTTGTGATGAGTGTGTGCTTGCATATGCAATAAATGTGTCCATACATTAAATCTAAATATATATTATAAAGTAAGATCTAAACTTTAAATATCATAAATATTTGTTGGAGCCTTTATGATACTGACCATCCTCAGAAATCAGCAAAAATGTAAAAGAAACCAGCATTTCTGTCTCTGTCCGAACGCTTAATCTGCTCTACACCACACCATATAGAAGGTCCTAGAGACTTTACCGGATAATTTGCAGACAATCAAATACTGCTGTATTTTTATAGAACAGCATCTCACATAATAATCTTTATTTGCATTCACCGCGCGCGCTTAAAAAGGTAAAATCTCACATTGTACTTCCATATCCTTGTATTCAACAGTAGAATACCTAGGGATGTTTTCTGCACATGGTCTTGTTTCTGTACTCACCTGCCTGAAGCTGAAGGGTACTATGCGCTCTGCCAACTCATTAACCAAAGTGCACTTCACATGTGCTTTCATGACTCTCGGAAACACCAGACCCTGAAGACGTATTCACTTTCAACAAGCTCTTAGATTAGAAAACGCCTCGAGTGTGAGAACACTCTCTCTTTTAAAGATGCCACTAATAATTACTCATATAATTACAGCTACAAGTGCTACAAGAAGTAGAGGACATATTCTCCATGCTACAAGCACTCATAATCACGAACGCACCCGTATCTTGCTTTGGCACGATCACAGGCTTACCCACACACAGCATCCTGTCAGTCCTGTCTCATCGCTGCGCACCCACTGAACCTTGAATGAAACCCTTTAAAAACGTGCCATTTGGAGTGTAAACATAGAGTAGGAGATGCAGAAAAGGGGTGGAGCCATCTAATACTGATGACCAATCAGAGAGCAGCTCTGTGCAAGGGTTTGTTTTTCCAGGTTAAATACAAGAAATCAATTTTTATAATAAATGAGAAGATGGAACAAGGAAGACGAAATCATTTTACCTCCAACACTTTGCCAGTGATGAACTGGTGGCAGGCTTCGCACCGCACACCGAAATGGATCTGATAGTCTTTCTCACAGTATGGGGCGCCATCTCTGAAGACAAAACTTAGCAATTACAATATACACTGATCAGCCATAACATTGAAACCACTGACATGTGACGTGAATGACACTGATTCATTCACAATGTTAAATTACTTTTAGTATATGTACTTTTTAACTCTCTGTGCTGCAGTAATAGGTAAATTTCCCTCTGAAATCCAGATATCTATCTACCTATCTATCTGTAATCTGAATTTTGAGCCCAGAAAAAGTGTGTGTGTGTGTGTGTGTGTGTGTATCTGTCTTACTTGCTGATGTACTCTCCTGTCAGTACTTTGCTGCAGGCTTTACATTTGAAGCAGCCCAAATGCCACTGTTTGTCCAAAGCCAACAAAGCCTGTCCATTCTTAATGTCTCTGCCACAACCTGCACAGGCTGGAACACACACACACACACACACACAAGACAGACACACACAAGACAGACACACAGGCATCTCAAACATTCTTCAGATTGTCATGTATGTGTTATTAGGTCACACATGAGAACACTAGGTGGCATTAGAGTTGCACACAATTCCTCTTATCTCAGCTCTAAAGCATGCTGTGGTTTAAGTAGAGCTAAATATTAAAGCAGCACAGTGACTCAAACCTCCACAGCAAAACAAAAGGCAATTCTTGGTCATGCACAACTGCGTTAATGTTTTGTCATTTAAAAGCAAAAGGTTACTTGGGCTTATATGAATGTTATGAAAAATGTAACTAACGAGTGAGAACTGAAGAAACGTGTGGTGTGAAATGGCGTGTCTATCATGTCTGTGGAAATTAATTAATTAATGGACCTGCTAGTTGGATTCTAATCCGTGAAGTTGGCAGCCCATATGATGAGAACATGAATAAAAGAATTTCAGTTCGTTTGTGCATGCAAAATAAAAAAAATCATATTTTAGAGTCAAATGATTTTAGTGAAATTAACCATTAAATGTTTTAGTAACATTAACCATAACCCAAGAAATGATGACGCAGAAATATTTATTTTGCATGCACAAACAAATGAATTGTTTGGGAGTCATTTGGGGATCGTTTGGAGTCATTTGGGCCTTAATGGGTTGCTGGGTGACGTCATGTCATTAAAACATTTAATAGTTAATTTCTTTAAAACGGTTTGAGCGTAAAATTGTAAGATTCATGTTTATTTATCATCTTTTATTCATGTTCACCTCAACGGGTGCCAACTTCAGAATGCTTATGGTTTCTATAGTAACAACTCATTCACTAATTATACTGATTCATATCTAAGACTCATACACATAGTGATTTTTAAAACATGTTATTTCATAGTAAATATATACATAAATGTTGATATGGTAAAGTATTATATACAGAGCCATTTATGCACATTAAGGAAAATGAGTCGAGCTGCATCGCACCACCCCATCGCTGATTATTTCCCTATTACAGCACACCACCAAGGATGATACAGCTCAACTTGAAAACAAATTCCAAGGTATTGAGGTAATCCCAGCATTGTGCTACTGGATATCATATTTCATAAGTAATAGAGCACAAACCATTAACGTGAACAACACGAGTTTCATGTCCTGTCACTCAGCACTGCAATTGCTCTTCCTCTTTAGTTCCTCTTCATTCACTAACTGACTCGCAAATCAAAACAGATCCATCAATGCTGATTATTTCCTCAGGAAATAATAAATCGGCATACCAAGGCGGTTATTTTCATACGTCACACGTTTTTATCCGTGTATAGCTACATTTAATGAAGTTTGTTCCTGTCTCAAAGATAATTAGATGAAAAACACAGCTTGTCATGTTACTGAGAAACCACATAGTACAAACTTGCCCTGAAGACTTTTTCCATTGACAAAAAAAACCTAAACAATGGAGTCTCCTTCAAAAAAAAAACAAAAAAACATGTCACAATGTCAAGAATTTCACATCTGTTTATACATTCACTATTCAAGTCCGGTTGTTCATACAGAAATATATTATAGATCGTATTAGAGCATTCTAGAAAATTGATCAACATCTTCTGACTAACCCGACTCTAATTCGACAGCGCTGTCCTATAATTATAGTTTATGTGGCGTCTCGAATATCTACCTTCGTTGTACTTTAGCACTCTCTTAAGGTTTTTTTTTATTTTTTATTTTTTTTATCTCCAAGTCAAATGTTTTCCTAGATTTTGCCTTTGAAAATTTATTCGTCAATGTAAACCCTGATTTCACATGCTGTAAGGTTTGTGTGTGAACAAATTGTTTCTGATAGTTAGCATTATTTTGGGATGACTAGAGGTTTCTGTACGTCTATATATGAATGCAAAAGTGGGTGTTTTTTCCCCCTGAAACCTTTGCTTGTATCCAAAGTGAGTCAAATGTGACGCACAATCCAATCCAAGCATGTAGTAGCTGCACTACGAAGTGTAAAACCTCTTGTATGCAGAGTGCGAAGTGTGTTTAGGGATGACTCACTGCCAGGTCCAGTGATCTTGGAAGGGCCGGGGGACATGGGCTCAGCACAGTACTGACACAGGCAGTCCTTTCCATTGAACGTCACTCTATCTCCGGCAGGAAACGGCCTTCTGTTGGACAATATTATAATATATCATATTATACAGTGATGACAGGAAGTAACTTGTTTCCTGGACCTTCCATAATGTTACACATTAAATACTAAACACGACATGAATATTACAGCCATGATTATTTGACTTTTTCTCTCTTACTTGCAGGTGGTGCAGACAAAGCAGGCGGGGTGGTAGGTTTTCCCCAGTGCGGTGACCACCTCGCCCTCCACAAACTCTCCGCATGTGTTACAGCGAGTCCCGTGGATCTGCTGATAGTCCAGCGTGCACAGATAATCTCCATTTTTCATGAAGAATCCGCCCTGTGCCAGGTCGCAACCACACACTAATGCAAAACACACAACATTCAAGCATAAATATCGTTAAGATACCATGCGCTTCCATGAGATTTGAAGAACAGTAAAGCTTGCACAATTGCACCATTTTTTTTGTAGGTTCCCTTTCGGAAAAATCACAGACATTTGATTATGACCATATGGGTTGGGCTTACATGAGAAAGTGCACATGTGAACTCAGGAAGGATGTAAATAAATAAAACCATGCCAAAAACTAACATGTTAACATAAATTAATCATAAATCACAAAAATTTAAGAATCATATGAAAAAAGGCACATGTGGATGGTGTTTAAAACTCACAATTTGAATGTATAGCTAATGTAAAAATAAAATCCAAAAATTTTATGTAACAACTAAGCAATTATGTGAAATAAGATGAAAAAAGACATACAAATAAAATCATGTGAAATGAAGCATGTGAAAAAAATACATTTGAAAATAAATGAATGATGTGTAAAGAATCGTTTGTGAAAATAAATGAATCGTGAAAAAATCTGTAAGATTCATTTGTAAAGAATCATTTGTGAAAAGAAGTGAATCGTGTGTATAATTACATCTGAAAATAAAGGATCATGTGCAAAAAATGTCATGTGTGAAAATAAATGAATCATTAAATAATTTAAATTGTAAAATATATATAAAAAAATAACAGAATCAACATTGAGGCATAATGATACATAACTAAGCTTCCTATTACATTATTATATAACAGTAGAACAGTATTTACATCTTACCTCATAAACAGCCTATTACTTAATATTGTCTTTCCTTGTAAATGGATGATTATTTATTTCCCCCTCCTCTCAGATAAACAAGTACAGAAATAAATCTGTACAATGGATGTCGAAAAGTCCTTGAGGCAGAATGCTTGATATTTTTGCTTCTCTATTATCGAGAGATCCCACAAGGTTACAACTTATTTAGCATCAACTGTGTTTGCTTAAAAAGGAGGCCATTGTTCTTAAAATAGGTTTGAATAATATTCTTCAGTGTTCCCAAAATTCAGCACCCAGCCTCATCAACCGAAGTCGTTAACTTGGAAAAGAGCTCCATCTCTGCTGCAATGTGCTTTATATAGTACAGTTAGTGAGTCATGCATGTGAAGTGTGTGTGTATTTAACAGTCTCTCAGAACAGGCTGTAATTTATTTAACAACTTTATATAGGGCCAATCAGGCCGTGTCATGACACCTATTTAAGTGCATAACATTATATTGCTTTTTTTTCCCCCCCCAACATGACTAGTTGCCATACTTGTGCTTATAATAACACAACTCCTTCCTTGAGCTTTACAGGGAGGATGACTTGAGTGGGGGGGGAATCCTTGGAAAATCATAATGCCATGGTCTAGGGGTGTCTTCAAGCCTTTAAAATGCCAGTTTTTACCCTAGCTGAAAAAAAGTAGGACAAATACATTTCTATAACCTCTTGTTGACATTTGCTAGCATATACAGAAGCATCATTCAATGTCCCGTGCTGGATTTAGCTCATTTTTACCTGGTCCATGATTGGTTTCATAAAGTTCATAACCTTCAAATTGTCTGCCACTTGCTGAGAGTAAATGAAACCAAAACCATTTGTTTAATTTGTAAAAGAAATATGCCATTGTAGATTTCTCATGGAGGGCTGGACACTCAGAATCCACCATATGTTTCGTTGACAAAGACATTGACACTGGAAAATGACACTTAATAGATTAATAAATTAAATAAATAAAAACCTATAGAGGATAAATGAGTAACTGCATCTGTTGATAAAAGCTGACAATTAGCAGCTAAATCAGGAACTGTAATGGGTTTTTCCCCCATATTTGGGTCATCACTCCTCTGGACCAAACCACCAGATAGAGTTCAGAGGCTCCCGAGAGGTGCAGCATGAGAAAAAAAACCTTAAAAGCAAAATCATGTGGAGTTTGTGAGTTTGACTCCATCTGTAGCCAGGAACCAAGAGAGCAAAATTGGTTGTGCTTTCTGGTTGGGAGAAATGGCATTCTCTCTTTCTCTCTCTCTTCGATCACAGCAACACTAGCTAATGGTGGGCATCTGTGAGCTTGTATATGCAAAAGAGGGTACATAGCACGTTCCTCTGGATGTGCGTTACACTACCCTGCGACACAGCATTTTTGAAAATACGTGCTAGCCTTCATCCTCCACGGTTGGTAGCTGTCGTATGACAGAGGAGAGATGGCTGGCAGGAACTAGGCGATGACCATATAAGGGAGAAAATGGGTGGGGAAATGATTATAATAGCAAAAGAATCTGTGAAACTATGTTCCTCCTGTATATACAGTATTGTGGGAAGCATGTGTAGGTAGATATTGATTTCTAGTCAATGTGTCCATCATGAAGAACGTGGGCAAACTTACAGGCCAATCTGACTGGAAACTAAGTGAGAATGAGCAAGATGTCAGTTATATTTGTGTTTCATTCTAGAAAGAGGCTAAAAATACCACAGATGAATGGAAACATGTCATGCCTGTATCTGTACAAGAGGAACCCTAGAGCTTCTGGATTGTCTAAGCTTACTGCAGGAAACTGACCAAATGGGTGACATGTGATGGAAGCCTGGGTAATGCTCATTGGCACTGTGGAACCATATAAGGTGTTCCTCATGTCGCTGAAACCCTAGAGACCTGCTATTGTCATGACTTGTTGCAAGAGGACATACGTCTTCTGGAGGAGGAAGATGCAGAAGCAGCTGTCCTTTTTTTTCCCCAGGAAATGAGCATGAGTCACAGTGAGATGATGAGTCAAACTCTGTGAGGAAAGTATAGCCGTCACCACAGAATTCCTTCCTAAATTCCACCCTGATGTAACTCTGAGGGTTTCCTCCAGGTTCTCTGGTTTCCCCCCACCTTCAAAACCTGCCAGGTGGATGTGCATGGTGTCTTGCGATGTTCACCCACCAATGTTTATTCCAAACTCACTGGATAGATCCACCATGACCCCAACCAGGATAAAACAGTTACTGAAGATGAATACATTTACCACATCCATACATGGCATGCAGAATGAGATTACATTCAAGTAAAAGAAAACACAACAAGAGGCTGTGCGTCACCACTTGAAATCAATACTCAGCAGCTGTAACAAATTTTAGAAAATCGTGACTCCAAATAGAATGTGAGAGAGAAAAAAACAAAACGAAGAAATTAGTACAGAGATAATGAGCTATAGGCTTCGTAGGAAAGAACGAACTACATTTCCTGAATCACTGACACGGTGATCCATTTCTGCTGATGAAGATCGCCTACACACACACACATAGATATTCAGATTGCTATCATAAGAGTATCAGGTCTCCGTCTTCCAAATTCAGGGTTTAAACTTTATCTTTACTGTATGCATATATGATTTTGGCAAAGTTGCACTCTGCACACAAACTGGCTTTCATTTTCCCTGGAAGCATTAGACACAAAGGAATACATTAACTTTGGATGCCAAGTATTACAGGCAAGTATTTACACAAAGGCATCACCATTTAGAATAGTACATGCTGGAGCAGGGTTAAAAGAAATTGTGTAGTTTTTGCAAGAAAAACAATCTTTCTTTTGAGTGGTTTGAGTCATGTTCACAAGTCAGAATCATTCTGTTCATGAAAGCAAGTGAGCATGGTCTGAAAGGATGGATCATAGATCACTGTAATTCATTACATCTCCCCCGCAGTGGATCTGATACCCCTTTGTCCACCAAGGCGGTTTGGGGGCACGGTTACCGAGCCGGTGCCTAATCTCGAACCAGTTCTTTGTGTTTCAACAGCCAAAGAACTGGCTCTTGGCCAGGAAAACTGGTTCGAAAGTAGTACCAACACTTTGCTGGTCTGATCATCATGACCAATTAATTGAGACCAATTAAAACTTTATGACCACCATTTAAAAAAAACAACAGCAAACAAGCTAGTGTAGTCTAGTCTGCCTAATCCAAAGAGCCAATGTGGGCTCGCAAAGCCAGGAGTGACGCTTGTAAAGACACAATGTAGTCCGCCATTGTTGTGCTTGGTGCTAGCGTTGCTGGGAAACTGGAGACTTATACAGATGTATACAGTGACATAATGACTTGGCTCTCTAGCCTGTGGAAAAGCAAACTGATTCTTAAGGTTCAAGAATTTTTGAACCAACTCCTAAATGGCTAATTAGCACCAGCCCAGATCTAGCGCCTAGTTCATGTTGGTGGAAAGAGGTTATGAGTCACTCACCTTTGCATGTAAAGCATTTGATATGGAAGTGCTTGTTCTGCACTCGTAACACCTCGCCCTTGCATGGCTCGCCACACTTATAGCACTGGATGGAAGGTTTCTCCTGGCGGTGCTGAGCGTCATGTTTATGGGTCACTGTTGAAAACACAGAAAAGGCATGTTAACATGTGTATAGTTCTGTCTTGATGAGCCTGATAAAGGTTTTAAATGGATGCCTGGAAATTGTAGAGCCCCCAAGGATCACCATACAATTAGCAAATAATAGACAAGTACACATTTTACAGACAAGTACATGATGTGTCCTAAAATGCCTTTATGTATATTTGTTAAATATAGAAATATCACAAAATCACTCAAGTACATGAAAAAAAAACCCAACCAAATTTAATAATTAAAAGTTTATGATAAAATTATGAAATTGGCCCTTGGTAATTTTCTTTCCTTAACAAATTTTCACCTCAGGTTAGTTTTATGAAATTCAAACCCTTTCATTGTTAGTACAAGTACAAAATTACAGCTTTAATAAGATTTGAATACTAAATCTTATAGAGAAACAAACATTCGGATTCAACATGGAAAGGGATTTGACGAACATACAAATGTATTCTGTGTAAACCGAGACTCCTACATGTTTACATGAAACTGAAGTCAGTATCGTTTAATGAATGATTTCTTCATACCCCTCAAACATACACCACTTATATAAATAAAAGAATGTCCAAATAAGATAACCTTGGTTTAATAAATGCATAAAGACTTATGAGCAGATCTAACTATTTAAAGCACAAGTACAGCATCTTCATAGCAAACAGTGGATTGCAATAAAGAGAAACCCGAAAGACCTTGAACGACAGCTCTCTACCACAACACAGTAATCAACAAAGAAATGTCAGTTCTGCAACAGGAACCAATGACAACCATTTCCGATCCCCCAGGGACAGATTTTCTTTGTGCGCCGACAGGCTCCAAATAACAATGCATTTTAACATGTATATACTTGACATTGGCATGCATATATACACATCATTCAATAGACTCTCAGGTTCATGACCTTTGTGTATGCTCTTAAGGATATCCTATTCATCAGCACACAAACAACATGGCCTTTGAAGCTTCTGTTCATAAATATTCATCAACACATTCACTCCCCCCGTCGTGAGCCACACCCCCCACCCCGTCCCATGCCGTCTCAGCCCAAACAAAGCCTCAGCGTGAAGCATAACAAGAGGACGTGACCCTATCTCGCTCTGCCAGACACAGTGTGCAATTTAATACTCATCTAAATCCATTAGCACATAGTGAGAAATTATGAAAATGACTGCACTTCTAAGAAATATAATATAACTACAGAACATTATAGGACTCCGATGACTTGATATCTTTCTACGTTCGGTAAAAATTGGATTATATTAGATTAGCTATGAACAGCTAGCATAAAATCATACATTACAGAGCCTTAATCTGCAACGATTGTAAAATATAAAGACAACGCTGAATTTTGAATTACAATTCACAAACATATTCCACGTGAGCGTATGTTATAAGAATATTTTATGCTGTTCAATTCTCAAATCTGATCAGAAGGTGTTTAAATTAAAACTACAACAATGATCTGATAGTACTGACATCTGGTATCTGGGACCCTGACAAAAATTCTTGGCTAGTTGGACGAGTCCTACGACAAGTTCCGTGACGTTCGTTCTGTAGACATGACAATTTCTTGACCCTCTTCCCCGACAGCACGCAAGGACGTAAACGATGATCGGTTGGGGTCACACTTGTAGTGAAATGGCAAGAATTTATGGCACAATGATGCCTAATCTGACATGGTGACCATCATGAAAGAAAAACGCACTGTGTAGTCTGATCCTCGCATAACAGATGGACTTGTATGGCAGAGCTTATTAGAATAAAAAGAAAACATGTAATTTATCAAAGAAAAATATCAAAATATCATCGATATGAGGAGTTTTTTTCTGTAAGGAGTCTCCAGTGTCAGTGTCAAGTTATTAACCTCAAGAAAGAGAGAGGAAAAAAAAGAGAGGCTTGAGAGGAAATTAACCTTTGTATTTTCTTCTTTACAAGCAAGATGATTCCAGGAAGTAAAAATGAAGTGGAAAAAAAATTTACTATTTTTAGTTTCCAGGAATGCTAGTGTAGTTCATTGGGTTTGTTGGCTTCATTGGGAAACATAGCTCTCACAGCTACAGAGCATAAATACTTACAGTTATACATTTATGGATGTATGAGAGAGAGAGAGAGAGAGAGAGAGAGAGAGAGAGGAATCCTTGAGGAGAGATATCCTTGATATAGAACATAAAAAATGATTTGGTGAGACAATCTTGTGCTTCTTTTCTACAGCAATCTTCATTTAAAAATACAATGAAAATGAAATCTAGCCCAAAAGCGCATGATATTAGCAGAACTTTGCTCCTGTCATGCTCCTATTGCCATCCATCACCCGCAGAATCTCACTGAGTCATCCTCACAGAGCCGCATCTATTCAATCCAGAGGCACGCTTTTTAACCAACGCACGCGGGCAGTCTGTGTGTTTTATCGGGTGTGTGTCAACGAGGTGTTCAAAGAGGCGTTTTGTCTAAAGGAGGCCGTCACAGGACAGCCGACAATGGACTGCACCTCTGAGGAGGGTGTGTTTCCATGGTTACGGCTGCGGGCCACCCCATGAGTGTGCGTCCCATTTAAAACCGCAGCACTGCAACGCAGCAATGGCAGGAGGCAGGATTTATAGCAGAGGCTCTAAAATTGCTTTAATCTATCATGATTTCTTATTAACAGAGAAATGATTTTATATATCGGTGGAGCGTCAAAGGCTGGATCTGACACAGCACCATGCAAACTTAAAACGATTCAGAATCAACATGAATGACAAAGGACTAGGATTAGCAAATTGTACTGTTGTTTTCTATTTTTGGAAATAAAGTCCATTTTATAGTCATGAAGCAGCACTGCAGCATCGCTGAGCATCACATCGAACTGCTTGTGAAGTGTCATCGACACTCAAAAGATCCAGAACAAACATCTAGGTGTTTCATTTGACGTGAATGAAGTGGCAACGTATATAAAACAGCTGTATAAAGACTTCATGACAGTCAGAGTGCCTGTCTGATAAACATACACACACACTATATACACCCCACACAGACACACACACATCACCTTTCTTCTTGACCATGACCATCAGCAGTGAGATGAAGCCTGAGTGCTAATCCGTCCCGATGCTTCAGTTGTCGTGAGAATAGAAACTGAATAAATAAAAGATAGGAATCAGGTATGCACGAACGAGACAGTGGGGATGAATGTGCTTACTCCTCGACTCCCTGTGCTTCTTTCTTTCTCTCTTTCTTTTCTCCTCCTCTTTCCCTACTCCCTCCCTCCCTCCATCCTTCCATCCATCCATCCCCTCCCCCTTCCTCTTTCTCATCCCACAGTGGGCTCACCCATCTCTCGCTGCAGTATCGGGGTTGCAGGGGCTGCCATGTGACAAGACCAGAATATGCTACACAAATACACAGAAACCTCTTAAAGGGCACACACATATGGAGCCTAGAAACTGACTATCTATATATAAAATATTTTTTGTATTTGATTTATATACCTCACATCAACTATGGTTTTTCCTGTAGTTTATTTATGAGTTTACATTTTGACAATATTTCTTCTTTGTTTTGAACTTGCTAGGGGGAAGCTTGCCTTTAAACATACCCGTCCATCCATTATGTATACCGCTTATTCATCAGGGTCACGGGGAAGCTGGAGCCAATCCCGGCTGACTTCAGGTGAGAGGCGGGGTACACCCTGGACAGGTCGCTAATCTATCACGGGGCTAACACAGAGAAACGAACAACCATTGGCACTCATAGATGTGAATGCAAGTAGCCAGTTCTACATGTCAATCTACATGTCTTTGGGTTGTGGGAGGAAACCGGAGCACCAGAAGGAAACCCACACAGGCACAGGCAGAACATGCAAACTCCACACATAAAGGTCCACAGAAATGGCCAACCAGGTGCGAACCTTATTAATGTGAGGTGACGGTGCTAACTACTGCACCGCCATGCCTCCCCCTTTAAACACGTCATCTGAAATTAGGGGTTTTGATATTTAAAAAAATAAATAAATAAAAAAATCAGAACCCTAAATCAATTCTTAACTATACAAATTGTATGTAAATTAGGCCAAAATTAAAGCATAAAGCATTCTCATGGGTAAAGTAGAGGTAGACTAGATTTAAGTAAATCTCTTCAAGTTTTTAATGTTCACCTGACAAAACTAAATTCTTATTAAGCAGCCTAGCCCAACTAACTAGTAGGCTATTTAAATATTTACGCTGATCATATACTAAGGATCGAGTGTTTTGTTTTTTTAAGAACATTACTACTTTTATTTGTTTGACCACTCTGAAAATGTTATATACAATACAAATAAATATATTTGTATTTAGAGTTCTGATTTTTTGGGAGGGAAATCTCAAAATCCACAATTTCAAATCAAAATGTTTTTAAAGACAAATCTTACCCCCAGCAAGTTGAAAACAAAGAATAAACATGCGCCTTTATTAAAAACACCGCAGAAAAATACAACATAGGAAATTCATATTCATATTATACTTTTGGAGCTTCCAAGATTCATAAACATGCACCACAGTATATCTGAATATAGCAACTTCAATAGAAAAATTCATTTTGTGATAAATGAACTGAAATGCTAAAATGTAAAAGAACGTGGAGAGATCAACAATCGTTGGACACTTCCTTGTGTAAATATTCACCCCTTGCGCTTTTACACACATTAGTGTTACAACCTGAAACTTAACTGGACAGCAATGGGGGTTAATACTTATGCAATAACAAAGTTTATTACTTGTAAAAAAATTTGCAAACTATTTTTATGCATCCAGACACTTCAATAATGTAATATTTTGTGTTGATTAATGACATGCAATATAATCTCATATAACTCCATATATGTTCCAACCGAAAGAAGGTATTATATTTGAAGATTTTTAATAATTTGAGTTATAAGAACTTTTCAGATGAATATTACACATGACAGATGATGCATCTGGGTCATTTATGGTTAGCGGTAATTGTGTTCATATGTGCACTTACTTAAAGTATCAATGGAATACCATATAAAGCGATGGGTTTATGTATTAGGTCATTAAAGCCAATCAGGTAGGTTTTACTCTTAGCTAGCTAGCTAATTTTCTGAAGGTCAATATGGAAGACCAATCAAATCAATATTGTCATTATATACTGTACATGATACTGTACATGTACGGCCAAAAAGAAAAATGACTCGTCTTTTAAAGAAGGTCATGATCTATGCAAAATCCTTTATCTCACAAGGCTAATCAACAACAATTTTGTCTTGAATAATTACACAGCAATGAATAATTAAATAATTATGACTCATCGCTGTTTACATAACATGGATGCACTTTGTGCATTTTGAAGTAAGGGTTCGGGAACTTCAAAACTATTCCATTAGCTAAAATCACTACTTCAACTTTCTCATCCTCAGCGCTTCACAGAACTCAGTGCTTCTAAACAACTGCATCATTTGTACCTTTGGTAGAGCGTAGCTCCTGTACTATCTGTTACATACAGGAAGTGAAGGGGAATAATGAAGTTGTCTTTTCGTACACAATGTAGTTTTACCAACACTTCACATTGCATTTCGGAGTGCAAGCCCTCTTACAAGTCGTGGCGAGATCACATCATTCAAATCAAACCACTTTATCGATATTCTGTTATAAAAATAAGCATAATGACGATCTTGCATGAGTTTCCCATCTATTCAAACACATAATAAGAACTACGGCATGTAATTGTTAACCATAGGTGAAAATTTTAACAATATAATACTGTTTATTCCAATTTTTTTTTTTTTTAAATATTATTTGTTCTGTGTTTGGGTTTTTATTGGAAATCTGACTGAATGTTCACATGAAGGACCTCACATAAGGATCACAAGACATCTAGAGAGTTCTACATCAACTTAAACCGTTGGCGGATGAATGCATTTTAAACTGTAATACTGGTATGTCGTGATTTATGGTCCTCATTGTTTTCACTTCCTAAACATGGGGGTAGCCCATCTCCTGCACACAGATTACAAGGTTATATAACTTGTGCTTTCATAAGCACCTCTTCTTACTGAATATCAAACAGTCTAATTAATCACTTCTATCCTGTTAATAACAGCTAATCTCTGGTTGGTGCCTGTTATGTTCACTTCATAATCCCTTTGAGCCCACTGCAGCACAAACATTAATAAGACAGGGAAACTGAAGAACGACGACATATGATGTTAAAAATTATTAATAGTAGGCGTGTGTATGCAAGAAGAATGCAGCAAGTTGATATTAGGCTGTTGCTGTACAAATTAACAGTTCAAGCTGTTTTTCTGGAACACAAAGCCAAATATCTGAAAAAGCATATGCTAATGGAAATCACACCAATACTGGGATAAATAAAGCATTCCAGTGTTGGTTTATATGCTTTCGGGTGGTCTCGAACTTTAATCCCCAAGGGGGCAATGGACCGATGGGCGTACCACCAGCATGGACCACCATTTTCACATGTAATGCAATACAGTGAGGTTTAACACTCCACATCAACGACCAAGTGCCATTTGAACCAAATTGTTTTTGATTGATTTGATCCTGAGCTAGTGTCCATGTAGGGTTTTGCATGTTCTTCCCATGTTTTCAAGAGTTTCCTTGGGGTTCATTGTTTTCCATTGAACTCCCAAAAACCTGCCATAGGTTGACCAGCTAGTCAAAATTGTCTCTACTTGCGCATGGGTCCTGACGGACTGGCATCGCATATAGGTGGAATTCCTGCCTCACGCCCATTGTTTCCCATTATGACATTTGGATTCACTGTGGTTACTACTGAAGATGGATGAGTAAATTTGAACTGATTTTAGATTTAGCTTGCAAGGAGAGGCATTTAGTATCATTGCTTCCATATTGTTACCATATCTGTATCTGTCTGCATGGAGTTTTGAAAACTATGTCCATTTGGGATCCCTCTGGGTTCTGGCTTGACGGAATAGGTGGACTGATTATTAAAAATAGTTCTAGGTGTGTGTCAGTGTCAGCACCTTTTCAGAAGTAAAGCAGCAACTAATGTTTCCCCACAGGAAAGTCTTCAGGACAGAGGCGCTTGTTCTTTCTGGTTTCTCAGTAACGCAAGAAGTTTTTGTCTTATTAGGTTAAGAGAGAGAAAACTAGAAATGCTGGAGAGGGAACAGCTGTTTATACCCGTTTTAAGTGCTAATAGGAACTAACTTGTTTTGTAGCCATTCAACATTAAGTAACCGTAAAATAAATAAAAAGTATTACATGTGCTTTCTTTAATAAATATAATAGTTGGCAAATTGCTCTGGAATGAGAGGAATAACATACTTCGAGACATGCTGATATAGGAAAATAATTCATTTCGTGGTGGTAACAGTAACTCTGCCAATTCCATTCCAATCAGATTCAAAAGTTACCTTGCTGATTATTCTTCCATTACCACAAACTATACAAAAAAAAAATTGCCAAATCCTATGGAAATTTTATTTAGCTTTAGATCAATTTAATGAGGCCCAGTTGGTTTACTCTATTCTGATTAGGTGTATTTCAGATTTTTTTTATTCAAACAAAGCTATTAATCAGATCAATAATGGCGAAGAAGGCTGCATGTAACAGGACCCCTTGTAAACGAGGAACAAAAGACATATAACACACAGCTTCATCAGCAAAAACGTGAATAAAATGTAGACTACAGCAATACCAACTAAAGTGCAGAGAATCATCGATCAAAAAGAAAGCTGGTAGAGAGGGATGAAGATGGAGCCAGAGATTGAGAAACCCAGCCAACGAGCTTAAGGGTTTATGCTGTACTCAGAGCAAAAACCTGGGCACCATACCGAAAGCTAATTGTAGGTAGAGGATGAGTGGATGAACCGTCTGAATTAGTAGATCTTGCATGAACACAGGATTGTGGTTTTAGGCCAAATTGGGATTGTCTGTGACCTTCAAGTTCCTGTTTAAAACTAAAGCAAATAATCGGAATGAAATCAAATCAATTTCCTGTGTGTAGGCCATGACAAACAAAGGGAAAGTCTTAGCGCAGCTATTATGCACAGAACCATTTCTACTGTAAGATATAACTACAAAGATCGAGAGAGGGAAAAGTGGACCAGGAAATGATAAAAAGGTGTAGCGCAGATGCTGCAAATTAGAAATGCGTGCGCACCACTTTGGAAAGACCGAGTAAAAACTATACCTTCCTTTTCCTATTCATTTTCCATTTCCAAAGGCTTTCCGTGCTCCTTTTGAAAAGTCGTCGAGATGGACGGTTTGTGCAGACTTGGCAACTATGCATAAATAACACTTTCAAAAAGTTAAGCAAAGGTCTTGAAACCATTCCTCACCCTACCTGAAGCCATACACGTTGTCTACCCTGAGAACCCTGGTTGTGAGGCGTTTATACACCCTGGATGGCATGCAAGGGCATCAACGATTAAGAAATTTGTACCTTATCCAATACAGGGACTATTTAACATAACCTGTTCATCCATGAGCTTGTTTTTTGTGGAAACCCACATGAACACAGAGAAAACCATGAGTCGGGGTCGACCAGGGTACCCTAGAGCTGTGAGGCAGCAGTGC
The DNA here is from genome assembly GCA_030014255.1 of Parauchenoglanis ngamensis. Taxonomy (NCBI): domain Eukaryota; kingdom Metazoa; phylum Chordata; class Actinopteri; order Siluriformes; family Auchenoglanididae; genus Parauchenoglanis; species Parauchenoglanis ngamensis. The sequence goes on along the minus strand of JAQMYM010000038.1, from coordinate 25,464,609 downwards.
AACCCATAGCACCACTACGCAACTTCCTGTAAGAAATATCCACATTTAATAAAATAAATAAAATAAATAAAATAACCTACGTTCCCGAGATAGATGGTCTATCAGAGGTCACCATCAGAGCTCAGCCAGGAAAGACTAGACCCAGAGTGAGATCTATAAACTTCATCTAGAGCAGATGGCCAGACTGAATGTACGGTTTTAGTGCCCCCGAGGCTGTATCATGAGCTCTTTGCCTTCCCTTAAGAGAATTAAAGCCGAGATCTCTCTCCAAGGATGCAATCAGATAATGCTGACATGGCAGATATATCCCAGGCCTGATCACTGTGCTACTGTAAAACTCTCCACACACCTGCCTTATTCTAGCTGTAGGACAGTTGCCAATCCTTGTTATGATTTCTTAGCATATTTCATTTTACTTATCATGATATGATCAGACCTGGGCCAGGATTTATAAAGCTTCTCAGAATTACTCTTTAAATAAAAAAGCTGGAAGTAACAATGTGTTATAAAAGTTCTCAGAGTGATCAGTACGATTTCACCTGAGGAGTATATCTTGGGATTAAATAAACCAATCACCGCCACCCAATTTTTGTAGTGTGAGCCAAAAGTGATAAATAAATAATAAGCAAATAATACTATAATGTTACGTGGTTAACACGTGAGTAAGCACTTTATACATAGCTTTTTATATTCACAACATAATTTACACATTCTCAAGTACATCCTGCCATTTTACTCGAGAGCAAATGAACAGAGCAGCCAGAGGACCACATGAGGCGTGCCCCAAATAGTTGGCCTCATTTAGTCATTATTACATTATTTCTGGCAGTGTTGCTGGGGATGTTTAATATATATGAATTCTCTGATTTAAAAGAAAAAAAAGTATAACATCGATATGAGATCAGCAATACTTTTTAAGGCTCAAGATGCTTTGTGGATTGCTTTTATTCTTATGACTAAGTGCATGTCCTTCTTTCGAAGAATTTTAATTGCAACACAAGACAAAGGTTTTTGAGTACTTGGGAGCGATCTCTGTTAACCACCGCTGTTTTTCAGATCTGATTTAGAAACATGGACAAGGCAAAAAACATTAAGCAGTCATCCACTATTGAAGATATACGCTTTAATGCTTTGGTCTGCACTTTTGACCATTACATGTGGTTTGATGCATCAGAGGAACGCACTAGATATGGCCATGAACGGTTACACCACGCCTTCTCTTCCAAGTATGTCCTTCATCTCATTACCGGCTTCCACGAGATTTGGACAATGGCTTCTTGGAACTCTTCCAAGCACTTAGAGCCTTTTTGCCCAAGAGGCTCTGGACCTCCTCATCCACAAACAGCCACATGACCCTTGCTGCTTCTGTGAGAATATTGCCCAACAATTAAAACAACCATACAAAATGATATTATGCCTCCACCATGTCAAAGTGATATGTCGGCGTGTATATGTGATATGACGTCACGCAAAGTGGAGTTCCTGTAACCAACAAAAGTTGGCTAATCAAAGTGGATTAGTTTAAGAATTTATTTTATTCCTTTTATACCACAGCAATTTGCTTATGATTAAAATCTTTCATTTATTCCTGAAGGACATATCACGCTTTTTATCCATTTATAGTTACATTTAATGCTGTGGAATGTTAGACAAGTTAGTTTATATTAACTTATTCTTTCTATAGCAGCTATAAACAGGTGCTACTTCAACAGCCTCTCTTTTTTTCCCCTCTCTCAAAGTTAATAAGACAAAACCAAAGCTGGTCAAGACACCGGAAAAAGCGACCATAAAGCGATCTCCCGACCGATGGTGACCAAGCACTGATATTAGAGACTCCTTCCGTTAAATAAATGTCTTCACTATAATAATATTAATTTTTTTTTATTTGTTTATGGTTAAGCTTAAATCGTATATGGAGCATCCACCATACAAGTCCCTGTGAATGAGTTACTATAGAAACGATAACGTATTAGAATAAGTGCATTGAATTACACCCAGAACTACTGCTAGAGTAGCAGAGTATTGTTGGTGTAATGCCAATCAGCTGCAAATTGATCACATTCATGGCCTAACAACTGTTATTTCATGGCATGAACAAAACCCCATAAAAGGCAAAGAGCTAAAAACGGCGAAATGACAACTAAACGGTGCAAGCGAGTGTGCTAGAACCTGCAATAACACAGCTCAGCCATTGCAGCGTGTCTACTACCGCAAACTCTTCCTCTTTTCATAGGCAACATTTCTTTTGTCCTAAATCACCAGTTAGAGTTATTTGTTATAATGTCATAAGTCATAAATAAGATTCACACAATTTTAAACTACATTCTTTGTAACTGAAGTAAATACGCGGCATATCCAGTAGATAAATTTGCCAGAACTCGTCATCAGTTATACAATCTGAAGCCAGTCAATTGAAGTTCACATTAGTGATGGACTCCTTATACATAACTTGCACAAACTTATGAGCTCTTGTAGGATGCAAACATTTTTCAGAACTAACAAGATTTCATGGAAATGCTCCTGCAAACCCATTTATGAATAAATAGATTTGTACCTAGTTTGATAAATGAGGCCTCATGTCTGTATTTCAGTAGCTGGTAGTTGTAATATGAATAAAAACAGTGGAGTCGGTGTTGTTTCTCGTGCTGTTCCACTACATTAACTGTCCCTGGGGAGCAACGAGGAGAGGAAATAAGGGATGCTCACCGGGGAAGCTACGTTCGTTCATCTTTTATAATTTTCCATCACATGGCAGACTGATTACCTAGGCACCATGTCTGTGCTATAAGCTCCAGCTGGCACGAATATTAGCTTAGCACGAAAACAAACAGTCACAACTCCAAGAAAGGTGAGATGCGGATGAAGACAAAGCGCTTACGAGTGCTCTTGTTTCACCTCAGCGCACTCGAGACTTCCATTCAATCAGCTAGCACCAATTCCACTGCATTTAGGGACAGCTCCCAAACAACAGGGAATATATCCACACACCAAAAAACTGACACACACACACACACGTGCCTACCAAGGTCAGAATCTCATTCACACGTCCATAGCTTTTCCCAGAAGCCTTACCATCAAGTCCGAAGCACGAGGTGATTTTTTGGGCGTAGTTGCACAAGCCGTCGTAAGCAGGCTGCTGCACTGCACTCCTCTCACCCATCTCTGCTGAGACAAACACACGGAGCGCTCGCTCCCACTCACACACTCCCAGGACGGCCTTGGCAGGACATTCTGAGCATCCGTACTCATCAATAATTCAGGCACGCGTGCACACTCAGAGATACAAACACACTCAGAAAAGTGCTGAGATGGAGCGTCCTTGCTGTGTATGTTCTAGTGGCAGAAAGGTACAGGTGGTAGTGAAGAGCAGGCTGGTGCAGAGGAAGGGCGGGGCTTTTACAGGAAGAACACTGCTAATGCTAGGCTATTGACCCACCTCCGTGCACACACAAAGGATGCTCAGGAAGAAACAGGACAAGTGCAAGTCAAACTCATTTGTCACATCCATATTTGGATAAGGAACAAAAAGGAAATTAAATAGTCATTTTTATAACTTGGTTGCAAATCCTTGGGACTCGATGATTGCCTGAAGTCTGGAACCTATAGACATCACCAGATGCTGCTTACTTTTTCTTTTTTGTTTTTATTATGGTGATGCTCCTTCAGGAATTCTTCATTTCCTGCTTGTTCTTGGGGGCCTTTTGCTTTCAGCAAGTGATATTCATGCTTAATTGGTTTCAGGCCAGGTGACCGACTTGGCCACTGCAGGACATTGCACTTCTTTGCCTTAAAAAAATATCTTGGGTTGCATTTGAAGTATGCCTCGGGTCCATCTGCACTGTGAAGCACCATCCGATGGGTTTTGAAGCATCTGGTTGAATCTGAGCAGATAATATAGCCCTGTGTCATCATCAATAAGTCCAGGTCTCATCGGCAGCCATTTGTTTCAGAACTGTAGGAGCTTTTTTTAAACCCTAATCTGTTGTTCTTGTTTTTGAGGCTTACCGAACGTCTTACGGTAAATCTTCAGTCTTAACTCTGGTGAAGACTTCTCTTGATTGTTGACTTTACACAGATAGGCCTGCCTCCCCGAGTGTGTTTATGATCTGGCCAACGATCAGGAAGGGGTTTTTATTTAAATGTGATTACACCGAGATAGACAGCTATACGTAACAGTGTCCGTGCCCAAATATTTATGGACCTGACTGAATGCAACCACGGTTACATGCGATATGCAGGTTTTGACCTAATTTTGGACAAAAATAGAACGCTATAAAAAGAATCACTTGCTCGTTTTGTTCGAGTTGATTGGTAGTCGCCTGTCCCATGACAAAAGACAGAAGATGACAAAGCTATGGTATCGGAGATCTCAGAATGTGACCACTGGTACAATACCTGTCTAAAAGCAATGAATAAGAGGGTGGCATACAATGACACAAAACTTGTGGGATAGCAACAAATATTGTACTTGCAATGGCAAAACTTCACAGTAGTGTAGTGTAATCTTTGTTATTCGTTAGTAGAGATAATGGATGAGGAAAAAAAAAAATATCACTACTTCTAGAAGGTAGCCATCCTGGCAGTCTCAAACATAAGGAATTAGTACTAAATCAGTTTGATCTTTGACATTACAACAAACAAGTCTGACTACCCTCTAAGCACCATCAATACCGTACCAATTTTATTCTCACTTGTAAATATGATTGCTGTCAGAAAAGCAATGAATTTTTTTGGTAGCTATGCTTTGCAAACATGTATTATGAAAATTACAGCAGATGAAGAACTGAGTCTTGTGGGATGCCATACTTTATAAACAATGTTTTTTTTTTTTTTTTTAATAGTTTTAAAGAGTTTAAAACACTACCAACCCAGCTTACATGCTCAACTCGACAAAGCCACTACAGCTCGATCTGCCATTAAGTTTATCTCAGGAAATATCGGACATCGCCATCATCTCTGGCTCAAAATAACTGGCTTACTAAGATATTTAAAAAATAAATAAATAAAAATTTCCCATCCACTGTCTCCATTCACCTGCTTTACGGTTATCCATTGCCTGGGGGGTTGTCTGGTACCACAGAGATACTAGGGGTATGGTCCCTGGACACTGTGCTGGGCAAGTGTCTCATCTCCTTCCACGGACTCTGCTTGCGTAGACCTACTCACAACTAGTCTCACTGAGCAAGCAAGGTGCAGGGCTGCACAATGGCATGATGGGTGCCCTGCTGAGAATGTGCATAGGGTACTGCATCCATGGGAGAGGGATCATAGAGAGTAACATTTTTTTTTTGTTTCCCATACTGCAATCCAGCAGTGCTACAAATAGGGATCTAGTGTAGACATTTGTAGTCTTGTGATATGTACCATGTATTTTTTTTTTTCCAGGTGATAATCCAAATTGGACATACCAAAGGAAAGGACAATTTGAGAAGGAAAAGCTACTTAAGCTATAGATTTCTCAGAGAGGCAGAAGAATAATTGGACAAAAGGGAACCGCAAGATGAATGGAATGTTCAGAGGCATAAAGATGTTCAGATAATTAATAAATTAGCCAAGGCCAGGATTAGACTACCCAATATTTATGTCTTTCATGATGGACACTACGTCAGATTAGGTAAGATTTGTCGGCCAGTTCAAAACCGTTTTGAGAATCTGGCTGAATTCCTGTAGTCTGATTAAGGCACAAGAAAATAAAAATAAATAAATGCATAAACCACATGTCTTACACATAAAACATCAACCATTTTTAAATAATGCGAAACACAGACTTCTTGGAGAAAATGAATATTTTAATTGGGACGGAAAGTATATAAGAAACCTATTTTTTTAAAAGATACAAAATAGATGAAAGGTGCAACAAGACGTGTTGATGCTGAATCACAAATGTTCAGCGTACAGTCTTTCAGGGGGGACCGTAAGAGTGCAACTCCTTTCCAATACACAGTCATCCCTACTGTAATGGACTATGATTGTGAGCATGCAACCCAATGATCCAAACAGCAGCTCATTGCTGTATCATGGCAGTGAATTTTGACATTATGTCATTCTGATGCGATGTCGTAAGCTACATTTCGACAAAAGCTACCACCAAATCCGTCAAGCAGAACAGTGACTGGTCCGAGTGAGTGAAAACCAGAGGAAACACATTACTAAAATGGAGTTTGGTGGCTTTCTACTTCGACTACTCACAAAACATCACCAGTAAAATGAAAACACATTGTTAAACGTAAGACTCAAATCCCAAACGGGCATAAATGCCATCCTCCACTGCACTCAAGTAAGGCATTTGTCACATCTAGGCATGTGCTGATAATCAGTTATGAGATTTCATTACATTTAACACCAAGAAATATTTCTGGGTCACATTTTGTGCACCAAACCAAAAAAAAAAAAAAAGCCTTTTCTTTTTGGCAGGCAGCACAAGGACTAAGGTTGAGTATTTGAGTATTGAGTTGAGTATTTTGGTCAGACTGGAAAAATCTAAATATCTCCTCACAGCTCAAATAATAAATACGTTAAGCCTAGTGTTTTGTCTGCTGGTTAAATGTTTTAAAAGCAGCAAGTGATTTGGAACAAATGAAGAAAGTCTTCTTGTAACTGCATCGGAGTTGAAATCAATCATGAGGTACATACTGATTTCAAGACGGGAGAATCTCTCTTTTTCTTCTCCGCTAATACCTGGTCACAGCCACGTTAATTGGCAACTGACAGGGTAAAAAGTGTGGCAAAAAAAAAAAAATGATGGAAACAAAAGAGGGGATACTTTTCTTTCTTTCCAGAAAGAGTTTGCATGCATTTACACCACTGTACACATATATACAGGATTACAGAAAACCTCTTGTGAACCTTTATGGTATAAAATGTGCAAGATCAAGAAAGATGGATCTTTACAATAGACAAGTCACTTGGACATGACCGGACCCTTTGGTACTAAAGAAAAGAAAACTAAAATACAAGCCTTGTATAAGGGAAAGTATTGTCTATGTACAATTTAAACAGGAATTGCTGTGAAGGTGCGATTGAACTAGAAATCGACTGCAGGATTGAGTAATTGGATCAATTTGCAAAATAAAATTCCAAGCAAAAGCGCTTAAATAGGCATGTGTTGGTAATCACATCACAATAACTGCATAAAGTTTTAGCCGTGGGTTTTATATCATCTCAGGATGTCATGGGATTTAGATTCCACTATACAGAACATGTAATGTATTGTCAATTCCAATCGTACGGCAGGCTTTCGTCAGGAATGCAAACGCTGTGGTACACTTCAGGGCATGCTGTTACTGAGTGCTAACCATCTCATCTATGATGATTTTCCTCTAACAGCATGCCCTGTTGTGTTGTAATCCTTACAAATAGCAGAATTGATTATCGACACATGCCTAGATCAAAAAAAGTTACCAAAAAAACCCAAAAACTTGACAATCCTGCAGTCCCCTTAATAACAGATCTTAACTTTTTCCCCAAATCTAGCTGTAGAGGAAATGGACAATTTCAGCATTATAAACTTTTATACATTTCACAGGGGAAGAAAAAAATAAATCTACAGGAGAACACTATTTGCTGGTGTAGGTTTCAATATAGCAGATAAGTGGAAAAAAAAACAGCTCTGTAATAATACTGAAATCATAAGAGGAGCAAAACTCTTGAATTGTCTAAAATAGCGAGTCTTTACCCACAATAAATAACTGTAAAATGTGACAAGAACAGCTAGCGAAGTACAAGGCACACACACACACACACAACATAAATTAATCCACACATGTAAGGCAATGAAGTTAAACCCATAATAAAAAGGAAAGGTTTCCAAACACTGTCATGAATGTGACGCACAGTTCTCCGAGGACGCTCCAGTGAAATCCGATGTTTGATGTGCAAACGTGCGCAGTCCAATTTAAACATTCAGAGTCCACATTACACCTTTTTTTTTTTTTTTTTAACAGATGAAAGAGGGATCAGGACTGAGAAAATTAATAGTATTCAAGAAGGTCAGTCTGCTTATTCTACTTTTCTTTTTTTTTTTTTTAAAGCACAGTTCGATTTCTGATCCTGAGTTATCAAAATAGCAACATTACAGGTAATGGTTAGGTTGCATATGCATTATTGGATACATAGTCCATCATTTGGTATCATCTCCCCACAAGAAAATAATATAAAGCACAGTATCCGTTACTGTAACAGCTTATTAAAATTCAATTTCACACGATTAATTAATCGTTTTTAGGTAAGGCTCGGCACTTTTTAAATCTCTGATCATTAGTTCGATTTTGACGTTATGTATATTTAAGCTCTTATAGAACTAAGACCTGTTTTGGACAAGAATAAATAAGTGTTTCGATCCGAGGTGAAACACGCTGCGGGTTAAAAAAAAAAAAATTTAAAAAAAATCTGGAAGTCAGCAGGGTCATGTGCAAAGCCAGAGAAATAATAAAAGGCAAATTTAAAAAGAACATAAAACGTCAAAATGGCCAAAGAGAAGAAGGGATGATTTGGACGACTCAAAATCAACAACAACAAAAAAAGATAAAGCAAAAGAATATGCGTCATGAGTGCTACTACAACCACCGTTCACCGTCACACCTGTGCAAGTTTGACCTGTGGGCTTTTTCCTCCATCCTGATCCTGATTCGGATCCTGATCTCCTCTGCATGTTCTCAGATAGATGAGTGTAGACCTTCTGGATCTTCATAAGCAGGAGACTGATCTGAAGGATGAATGGGATGCAGTCGGTGGTTCCTGCGCCAGCTGCCCACTCTGTGTCAAGTCTGAACTGTGCCAATGACGCTTATGTCCAGGGCACAGCGGGCAGGAGATCAGGGGGAAGAAGATGCAGAAGCGTGGAACTTGACAAATGCGATGGCTGCCAGCTCCTTACAAAACTCCTCCAGGACAATAACTCCTTCCAGCAACGTCACATGATCAATACTGAAGGGGGAAAAAAAGAAGGCCCATAGAGTAAGAAACAGTGTGCCTGCATCATGCACTGTTAACTAAAATCTTATGTGGATACCATAAGCTTCTTTTGCTCTCTGCTCGTTTTCAAAACACAAAGTGAACTTAGCCAGATTGCAAATTTACACCAGCCACCCCTGGAAACGTGTACTACCTCGATCCCTCTGGCTCCATCCCGAGCAGCCTCTTCCTCACTAGCAGCAGTTTAGGGTTGAAATCTGGAATATGGTGGATCCTCAACATCAAGTCTCCGACCACCTGACACAAATGTGAAGAGAAAGCATTAGTTTACTGAATACTACAATGTTTACCCAAGCACTAGCACTGCTTAAGAATTAAGATTCTGTTGCTGTTCAATGGAAATGCAAAAACATTTCAAACACACACGGAAGGGGAACGAAGAGAAACAACAATACCCTGACAATGACGGAGAAGAGGGATCTACATCCAGGTGCCAGATTGATGTAGGGGTCCAGCAAATACTCATGCAAGTGAGGATGGGGCAGCAGAGACAGCTTCGATAACACTGATGTGACCTGCAAGTTGACGTCATATGGCTATAAATGGTCAGCGAGAGAGAGAGAGAGAGAGAGAGAACGAGAAGGTCAGCTTAAACAGCTACAACACAAATTAAAACTGTTGCAGACAGACAAATTATTTACGACATAATGCCTTTCTCGTGAGTTAAAATCGGTGATCTCAGATTGACTCATGACCAAAGACCATGAAATTCTGATACAGTCAGAGACTTTGGGCAAGTCCATTAAAATAATGGACTCACCCATAAGACATAAAGCAGTACTCAGGCAAAGCCTAACTGGTCCACATCAATTGTATATACGCAGAGTAAAATGTTTCTATGATTAAATGAAACATATTAATAAGCATTAACACTTTGTTTGGGCAATTCTGAGGTCCATGAACGTAAAGGCACAACCTTACCTGGTCTAGGATACGACCCATTCTGTCAAACAGCACTTTAAGGAAGTGTCCCTCGAAGAAGGGGATGTCCAGGTTACACTTCTCAATAGGCTTAGGGCTGCCGCGCCAGTCCCACCTCTGGCAGATGCCACAGTAATCTCTGAACTACACACACACACGCACTCCTCACACACACACACAGAGACAGACACGCACTCCCTCACACACAGACACGCACTCCCTCACACACAGACACGCACT
>JAQMYM010000038.1:25420311-25432471 GCA_030014255.1 Parauchenoglanis ngamensis | reverse complement strand
TACACGTGCCACGTGAACCACCCGGCTCTGTCGGCACCCCTGAGCCGGAGCGCCAGTGCTGAAAACTGCAGCTAGATAGCTGGAGAAACGGATGTCCTGCATGTAGTGATGTGCTCATCAGCATGGAGAGAGGAGAAAGTGATTCATTCTTACAGCTGCTTTGTTCATGTCTCAGGGTTTTCTGCTCTGAGGTTTGCTGTGTTTCTGCTTGTTTTAGAGACGATGTAGAAAATTTCATGTTCTTGTTTTCCTCAATAAACTGATTATAAAAGACAAAATGGTGTGTGGAACTTTCTAACACATTTGAACATGGATTCATTTATTCAGTTTAAATAAGTTTATACATTAAAAGACAAGTATGAAACCTATAGAGCTAATAACATCGGGACTTCGTAACGCAATGCTGAAGTACGTTTCCAGATTTTAAAAAAAATGTCCAATAAGGGATGTTTTAATGCTACAGAAGACATTAATTGTTTGTGTGATATGAATCATACCAGTCAGAATAAAATGGAGTCTTCTTTCAGTTCTGCTGTTTATTAATAGACCAAATACAAATAAAGCTAAGACGATAGAAACCATGGTTAAGTTGTGTAGTACATATTACTGATAATTACTGACTAAAAAACAATAGACTTTACAGCTTAAACATTATTTAGATTTAGCATTTAATCATTCCATTATTTCTGTAACACCAGCACATAATGTGCCTATGTGATGTTTTCTTTGCTTCAAATGAATCTCTCATGTTACAGTGTTCATTTCTAATCTGCTTTCTCTTAGGGTTTTATTAGTAAATTGTCTTCTGGAGTCCCAAAATATCTCATTTGCATACAGTTTCTGTTGAAGTTCTCCTTTTTAACTGATCTCTGCTCATCAGGTTTCACTCTTTCTCTCACTTCTTGATTCAGTAAGTAAGGAATAAACTCTTGGGGATGTGCTGTTATAGGCAAATAATCAACAATAGTGTTTTCTGATGCAGACCGACATGAAGCAGAGTTACTACTCTGTAGATGATTATTTTGCAATAACACCATGTCCTAAACTGTTTTATTCATCTTAGTGTACACCAATTTTCCAGGATTTAATGTTTTAATGAACACATTGTGCTTTTTATCTGTTTATAGTTAAATTTAATGTAGTGGAACATCAAAAAGACAGCTTAGTTACAGCTTTTACTTATGTTATAGCAGCTATAAACACACATTCCCTCACCAGTATCTGTATTTTCCTCTCACAGTTGCAGTTAATAAGACAAAAAATAGAAACTTTCCTATGTTGGGAAAACTTATCCACACTGAAGACTCCTTTTATAAATTGCCTATTTTCAGACTTGTTTATTTGCCCGCCGCATTAAGAGAAACACACTTGTGATAAAAAACTACTGAAAATGAAATCTTTTCATATTTAATGTGTTTGTGAAGGTTCTGAATCAAACATAAAAGGCATGCAGTAATAAAAGCCAACAAAGTCAATGCAAATCTCCTTGTTAATGTAAAATACATTGTGTGTGTGTGTGTGTGTGTGTGTGTGCACTCATGGAGGTGTGTTTTCTGTGAGCCCTGCTATCGTGCTCTGTTTAAAAGGAGCAGCGTGCGGATAAGTGCAGCTTGAGTCTGCTCTCATAAGAAGCCCGAGTCTCTTTTCTCTCATTCTTTACAGAGCTGAACATGATGCTCCTCAACACCATTTCCCTCACTGCTATCTTGCTCACTCTCTCAGGTAACTTTACTCCAAATTTCAACACACTTTCTAGTGCAAATTTTAAAATTCAGCTTTGTTTAAATGTAAAGTTCGTCATCATATTGTGTGATTTCTGAGGTTTAACATTGCTGCATTAGAAGAAAGTGGGAATCAAAGTGTTCTGTTTGTTTGACCAGGTTTGAAAGCGCTTGTGTTGACTCAGGAGAAGACCATATCTGTTCAGGCTGGGCAAAATGTGAAGATTCTGTGTTCACCCAGTACTAGTAGCTGGACTTTAGCATGGTACCAACAAAAGCCAGGAAAATCTCCAGCCTTCTTGCTTGTTGATAGCACCAGAGCAAGTGGACTGCCAAGTCGGTTCACTTACAGTGAATCTGGAGCCCAAGAATATCTGCATATTAACGGTGTTCAGGCTGAAGATGAAGCCGTTTATTACTGTGCTTGTCACGGCTGTGTGGGAAGTGGCACAGTGCTGAGTTTTACTGAGCCTCTCATACAAAAACCCCGACACGACCCAAACTGCGCCTAAATCAGTCTAAAACACTCCCAGTTCTACACAGACACACACTGTAGTGTTCAGTATGAACACAGTCATGAGTTCTGCACCACTTCCTGTCCCAATGGTGATCATTTTGTCCTGTTTAGTGGGTTTAAATCCCATAGTCGTGATCACTGAAGTGTTCAGTGTGAGCAGAAGCGGTGAGTTTCGGCCCTGAGTTTTTGTACCGAGCTCTAACACTGTGCTACGGTACAGTTTTCGGTGGAGGCACTGAAGTAACGTTTGGTGAGTAAAAAGTGATTTGTGTTCATTTTTAACTGCACAGACTGTTTTAAGTAGACCTGAACAAAAATAACTCTTACAAATATATACTTAAAAGTATTAATATTGCACCTGATCGTTAGACATTTTGGTTGTTATAAATAATATTCTACTTTGCTTTTATATATTTTATATATTGCTTTTATGTAAATTGATAATACATTACTTCCAAATAATTTTGGAAATTCCAAACAGCAACAAACAATTCCAAAAACATCAGGAACTCCTAAAAGTGTTGGAGTTTGCACTCTTAAACTACAGATGAATGATTATTATTGAGATGTTATTGTTATTATTATTGTAAAATATTGTGTAAGTTTTCATGAGAAATTTCTCATGGCTTCAGTTCATTTATATGGACATGAAGGCTGCAGGGTTACCACTCCGAAGTATTCTTTTTCTTTAACAGCACATCCCAAAGTGTTTTATTCCTCTCATACTATAGCAATGTTTATTTATTTAAAAAAAGCACATGGTGTGATTTTGATCCATTTATAGTTGTGTTTAATAATATGGAACATTGGTGAAGTTCCTGTTATTATATACTTTATAGCGGCTATAAGCAGTCTCTCACCGGTCTCTCTTTTTTCTGTCATACTTAATTTATTTTTCTCTCTCTCTGTCCTCCAGCTACTACATCTCCTCCGTCCCTGGTTCTGCTGGCTCCGTCTCAGTCGCCCTCCTCAGGTGATGAAGTCAGGGTGGTGTGTCTGGCGCAGGGTTTCCGTCCTGACAGTGCCACTCTGTCCTGGTCTGATAACGGCGACGCTGTAGCGGGCGCTGAGGTGCAGATAGGTTCGTCTGAGCGTCAGTCTGACGGCACCTTCATCCAAAGCAGCATGCTGAAGCTCAGCCCAGAGCGCTGGAGCTCCGGACGGACCTACACGTGCCACGTGAACCACCCGGCTCTGTCGGCACCCCTGAGCCGGAGCGCCAGTGCTGAAAACTGCAGCTAGATGGCTGGAGAAACGGATGTCCTGCATGTAGTGATGTGCTCATCAGCATGGAGAGAGGAGAACTGGAATATTATAAAAACAACGCTTTAGTTCATGTGTGCTTTTCTGCTGCTCCTTTAAAGGTGGAACATTTGCCTGAAATTATATCCTGTAGTTTCCATCAGCTTTCTTCAATAAAATGATTTACAAATTCAAAGTAGTAAATGGAATTTATTTGCATACATTTTTTATAAACACAGCTACCAGAGAAAGCGGTGTACAAATATTGCAATGGATTTTTGTGTGATTTATGAATAATGCACATTAAAGATGATTTAACTGCAAATCACACATCCTCAACAGCTCAAACAGTAAATATAAAACCTGTTAACAATTTTATTATTTAATACTAAACTTAAACATAGACCTGCATAAATAACTTTAATGTGCTGTTAATTCACCTATTATTATAGTTTGCCACCAAGCAATTAACTACTGAATTGCCATTTGATTGAAAGCAAAAGGGTGGTTTCTGAATTTGGTGCAGGAAAGTACACTCACTGTCCACTTTTTTAGGAACAGCTGTACACCTGCCCATTCATTAGTTTCTCCAGGTTTGAGTGACAGGAGCTGTTGTTCTCCTGGGATGAAGAAGAAAAAAAAACATCCATGAAGTCGCAGTCCTGCGGGTGGAAATGCCTTGTTGATGAGAAAGGTCAGAAAAGAATCAGCAAATTGGTTTGAGATAACTGGAAGACTACAGTAACTGTAAATTAACCACTCTTTAATTCACTGCTGAGCTGAAAAGTATCTCAAAAATGTAGAATGTGCCAAGCACTGAAGTGTTTTTGCTATAACATTAGCAGATCACACTCCTGTCAGCCAAGAACAGAAGTCTGACGCTACAAAAAAACTTGTGTTGTGGTTACAGAATCAGATCCATGTAATCACACACACATTAAACTGTTTTTTATGTTACATTTACTCCTAAATTCTTATCTTTGTGCTCAGAAAGCAATCAGACCATTACCACATTCTAATCTCCTATTTAAAAAGTAGGAAAAAAAACTCTAAAAGTATTTCTGTAAGTACACCATCGTTGAAAAGACATTTTCTACTTTATCTTTCTGCCTTTTCTTTGCTTTATTTTTCATTTTGTAAGTCAACACCAAAAGTAGAGAGCAGGTACTTTTTTTAAATCAGAGCCCTAGAGGATTAGATTTGCATGCAGTTTCAGTTTTTCCCCTGAACTTACACACAGCTCTTCATGCTTCAGCTCTTCTTTCATATCTGTTTGCAGATGTCCGGAAGCCGAAACCTTCTGCACCAAATCTCGAATCAGCCATTTGGTGAAATTAGCCGAATCCTTCTTCCTGCGCTCAGTGCAAGCTGTAGGACTTTTAATTAAGAACAAATCCGGGCATCCAAACTATCTTCTGTTTCCTTCCATTCTTTGCGTATTTTCTTCCCTCTGTAGACCTCCACCTGAAACTATATGATGCTAACAAGGTGAATGAGATAATTATATTCTGTAAGGCAGAGATGTGTTAATTAGCAATAGAGCAGATGGGATAATGGGGGAACTCTAGTGATGTAATGGGGTATTTACTTTGCTTTACAAAAAAGAGAAATGTCTTCCCACTAAGTGAACAATGACAGCAGATCCAATTACACTCTGTAGCAGCAGGAGCCTCTGGCAACATTTCTAATATTACCGTTATTACTGATATGTCATATATACAGTTACGTGTAAAAGACACTGATGACAGCTTCTAAATAATATTGTAATGGTGCACATAGTCTGATAACAATATTCCTCCGTGCACTGGATCTTGTCAGTGCCATGCAAATTTGAGAAAGAAATTTAATTTTAGATTCTTAGTGGTGTAATTATTATATGAGCCCATGTGAATTATGAATGTGCCATTATACAAATGAACAGCAGAGGAGTGTCAAGGTCCATGGAACTAGTAATGAGCGGAAATAAACCAGTATTATGACACTAGACTATACTTTTAAGAACACTGACGTAAGAGCCAATTGAAAATATATCTATTAGAGATGGGAAAGAATGTTAATTACAGTGTAAGTGCTTTACACTAGGAGGATTTGAAGTGGTTATGGCGAAGCTTTTAAAGCAATTAGAAACCTCTATTTAACATCTGTGATGTTTGTTAGTCTGAATGCATTCATCTTCAGTAACCAAACCTATATGAAAAGAAATAACATCTCCTCATTCCTGTACAACTCAATCTGTACCATCCTGTGAATTATTTGAACCACTGGGTTGTGCTATTGAACTGCATATGCTACACACAGGACTGGCGAACGTCATATCAGAGCAGGAAAACCATTGCTTATAGCAGAGGTTTTCAAACCTTTTTTGCATTCATAGGCCCCTTTAACATGTAAACATAAAAAAAAAATCTGCAGACCCTCTCAAATTTGTCTTATGAACATAATCCAGCTGTTTACATATCATACACTGTATTATCCACAGTTGAACTGCAGTCGGTGAGAATCGAGGACATAATCAGACTACCATCAGCTTCACACAGGTGTAGACATTCATTCATTACCCGCTCATTCTCCACGACTCCTTGTCCCAATAACATCCAGCACACAAATTTGTTGCTGCTGCCACAGATTTTCATTTAATTGTATTCAATAATATCTTGTCTATTTATTGGAGCTTTAGATAGAGGTACGTATGCATACAACTGGCTAATGTTACTGTAATTCACAGCCAAGAGAGTGTATACCATCCCTCCCACAGAACATTTTTTTTAGCTCACAGCCACAGATGACTGTGGCATTGTCAGGATTTGATTGAGCTATTTATCTTAGCATTGATCTTAGTATTGTTTCATTATTTGACATATTGCTAATTAGTTGTCTCAGGTGTGCAATATAATGAAGGTGTTTGCATCTGTAGCAGTTAGACATTGGTTGGCTAACAAAACTTGGTTGGCTAGTGTTAGTTACCCATTCTACATCGATCTTATTTAAGCTACCTTGACTTAATTCTGGATGGGACGATAAGGATTTTGAATTAAGTATTATCTCCACTTTTCATCATTGGGCTAACTTTGGTATGAGTATAAATATAAAATAATAAATATTATGTACCCCGATTGTTGTTGCTTCTCTGCCAAAATGTGCTTTAAACCAATCTCTGTCCTCACATCTCACAGACCGCAGAGGTATTCTCCACAAAACAGAGGTCATACTACCAGTAACCTCATCTACCCTCCACTGTTGTCTCAGTCACAAACAGTGGTGGTAGGTGCGCTCTGGAACTGCCAGTCTGCCATCCAGAAGGCTGACTTAATCTTGACTTAAACGTCCTTGCATTCTCTCCATTTTCTGACACTGGCTGAGACTCGGATCACTCCAGAGATCTGAGTTGCACCGACTGCTCTATCCACTGCCTATCCTTTCTCTCACACTCCAAGAGAAACCAGCAGGACTGATGGCACACTCCTGCTTTTTTCTATGAGATTTAGTCCCTGTCTCTTGCACTGTATCATCTAAACATCTCTTCCACTGAGGTCCATGCTTTTACTGTCACCTCTCCAGTCAATCCTCACTTTATTGTTATCTATTACCCTCCTGGCCCACTTGGAAACTAAACTGAAGGACTGGACATCCATCTTAGTATCTTTTATTCTGAAAGCACCTCTATCACTCTCGTTGGAGACTTTAACCTCCCCTCTGACAAGTCCTCACTCTTTTGCACTCTATTGACCTAACATTCAACAGCAACCCTCTGACACACAAGAGAGGAAATGTTTTGGACCTGATTTCAGCAAGATCAAGCTGTGGACGTTGATGTTGCCCCACTCTAACTTTCAGGTCATCACTTTGTATCCTTCACCCCAGCCCTCCTTGCCCTGCCTGTCACCAGCTGTTAATACATTTCCCTTTCTTGCCACAACCTTCACTTGATCTCTCCTTCACTCTCTGGCTTCCAGCATGCTGGCAATCATTCCATAGCCTGACTTCTTTTCCTCTCTACCGCTTGAATCAGCCACCAACACATTCTTCTTTTCACTGTCTTCATCTATCACTGTCTGCAGACATACGTCTTCAAGGACGCAGAGCGGATCCACATCGGCTTCATGTACACTCTCTACTGGTGTCCCACAAGGCTCAGTGCTGGGTTATATTCTGTTCTCTCACAATACCTGCTCTCGTAGTGAGGTTACATCCACACATGGGTTTTCATACCACTGCTTTGCTGATGACTCTCAACTCATCCTCTCTCGGACAGTAATATTTCTGCTCAGATCTCAGCATGTCTGGCAGACATCTCATCATGGAAGGCAGCTCACCAGGTAAAATTAAATCTGAGCAGGACCGAACTGCTGCATATCTCTTTAGATGTATACCCAAGTCAAGATCTTGAGATCTTCCTGGGCAGCATTCTGATCACACCATCTGATAAAGCCTGCAGCCTTTTGAAGCTTTCCTGTCCACAGAGGCCCTCAGGTGCTTTTTCAGTCCCTTGCCATTTTGATACTGGACTACTAAGTCAACAAAGGAATGGCTTCAGAATAAGATCAATACACTGGAACGGCCCAGTCAGAGCCCAGATCTAAATTCTCTCGGAAAACCTGTAGAATGACTTGAAGCTGGGCTGTGCACAGATTCCCTTGACAATTGACATACCCATTGACCATGTGAACGAGTTGTTATTTTACAACTGCAAATGTATTTGAACGAGCATGTGCATATAAAAACTGTGAATACTATTGTATAATTAGATTTAGCATGCTAATTTGTTGCTCTAGCAACAAACCTAGATAAGTTAAAGATGTGTTCATTATGCTCTATTGGATAAAAAAAAACCCATAAATGTAGCAAGTTGTTTTAACCAACAGTGTATTTTCTTTGCTGTAGGTCTCTCACTCAGAACACTAATGAGAGCGTAAACACCTAATAGTGATATAAATAAACTGGATTGTTTAGAAGAGTCAGATTTATTAGCTTTGGCACACATGGGTCTGATATGTATGATAAAAATGAAATATCCTTTTAGGTAAAGCTTAGCTGAGGTAGCATCCCACATATTACACCATCACCGACAGCAACATTTTATTATTATTATTTTTTAATCCTGCCATTTTCATTCATTTGACTTGATTTACAGTCTCAGATTAAACATATCTGTAACTTTTACACTGTTCGAAGCTGAAGTGAGGGTGCTGAACTCAAGCACTTTGTCATTATGCTAATACATGCAGCATTACTTTGCACCCTAAATGAGTTTATGCAGTTTAATGCCCCCCTCTCCCATATATTACTGTGATTGAATAAGATATTCACTCTTCCATTTATTCATCACATTAGCATAGCTTCTATTGTCTGTGACTCTTCAACATTTAAAGGTCCTGGGTGAAGTCAGGCAATCAAACAGCTCCTGTCTGTGGTCTCAATTGGGTAAAAGCGTTTTCTACTGTAGCGTGTATTCTTTAAAACGAAAAGAAAATCCAGATTAATCCTTTAAATCACGTATCCATTTTCTAAAAGCTTGCACTGAGCAGTTTAAAAGCAATGAAGTCCTGCTGTCTGGCTGGACCTTTTGGATCTATTTTATTACATTAGCACATGTTTTTAACATGACACTTTTGGTTTTATGTCTCTATACATGTATATGTTGTCTTACTATAAGGCTTTCTCATATAGACAGTGACTTCAAATTAAACTTGTAAAAGTTAAAATTCCACGTAACAGCTGTTTAATGTCTATAAATCAGAAAACCCACAAATCCGTGACAATGCATTTTCACTGACACTGATGTCTGTAGCTCACAATTCATCTAAGTGTAGCTGTCCTATTAGTGGTTTATGTTGGATGTTTGTGGATTTTAGTTGACATGGACAAACTTCGGTTCTTCAGAACTTCATTAGTATGTATACCACTACAGCGATGATGAATCTTGTGAATGGAGAAAAAGTATGTGTTGTACTTCAAACTTCATAAATGTTTTATGCCTTACACACTAAAAGCTAAGCTGTACTCAATGGCTTTATTGTGAATTTCCCCTGAATGTTCATTGGAGCTAAATCTGTGAACTGAACGTAGGTAATTATGTTGTCGTTCATTCAAATTTATATACATTACTGCACTTGATTCCAAGCTTATCATATGAATTGAGTGCAAATTGTTATAAATTAGTAAAACCATCCTGTTTTCTAAACTTAGGATGCCACGTTTTCTTGATTTTGTTCCTTTTAGACATCTCTACGTTCTGCGAAATATATTCCTTCTCAGACAATTGCAATTCAGTAATGATTCCACTAACTTTTTATTCATGTGAGACTGACGAATGTAAAATCTTTCTACATTTTCTATTTTGACACGACAGGGCATTCAAGGTGCAAGTCAGTGGAAAGTAAATATCACATTCAGAATCCAAATACATTAAAATAAAAAAAAACAAACTACTGCACAACTTTCTCGCAATAATTAATTTAATTTCACAGTACCAGTATAGCATATGTCATTCTATCTATACATTCCCAAACCGAATTCTGATTCAGGCAAGCTTTCTTTATGCATTGCATTGTTCCCGCCAGAACAGCGACACTGGAGGAATATTTTATGTTGATTATTATTTTAAATCCGATATTCGTAAAATAACAAGTGAAAAGTGAATAACGTGCACTCATCCTGACAGGGTGACATAGCAATTATACGACAGTGTGCAGGTTGTGAGTTTGGCTTTGGCTGAGACACATAAATTATTTAGATATCATGTGACTATCAAGATGTTTAAAAGATGTTTATATTAAAAAAAAAAAAGAAAGAAAGAAAGAAACAAAAACTATTTTGTGCTTTTTTTGGGTCTTAAATTTCTCAGTTATTTATCTAAATGCTGACAGCAGCTACATACTGCTGCTGTACATTAATTATACTGTAATAAAATAATAATGAAGAGAAAATAATACCGCATATACTTTTAGGTTTTTATGTGTTCAAAATAAAGAAAAAACCACACAAAAAGCAATCTTTCTATTGTAATTGTTCCGAACAAATTCTAAGACATCTATCATGCTAGAGAAAGTGCAGGGACAGGACAAACTTTGTTTGGATACAGGTGAGACTCTATATTCAGAGTCAGTTTACACCGGTTTTTAGCTCACACCTCCAAAATTGTTTCTTCTCTTGTGGTAAGATAATGTTGACGAGGATGAAGTTTTTCCACGGACATCTAAACAACTGCATTTAAACACAAGGACTTGCCTTTAAGACAAAAAAATAAATAAATTTTTAAATAAAAATTCTGTTGCTGTATTTTCCAATAAACCTTAGAGTGTCCATAGTCTTCCATTGCCCTTCCAGAACCCTAAGAGAAATGAGAGTAATCGAAGGGGATCCTCTCCTCTTGGCTTCTCCCTAAGCACATTTTTCTGTATGTGGCTTTAACCAAGCAGCTCAGAGATACTTTATCTCATGGTAATGTTCCATAATTTATCATTATCAGCTCCAATTAAGGGGCAGCAAGGCACAATGCAATATCCAGCAAATGTTTCTGAGGAAAAACAAATAACCACTTCTCTCCTTATGTTTTCTCCAGTCTATTGGTCCCTTCTCACATTTACACACGCTCTCACTCTCTATTGCACAGATTAATAAAGCAAATTTAATTAAAAGAAATTAAGCATATTTATACAGAGAGGTTGTAATTACAGCGAGAAATGTCTAATCTGATTACGATAAAGACAAATCCATGGACTTAATTAGAAGCAAGTTGGTTGTTTATGATTCAGCAGAAACAAGAATTGTTTATAAAAATCCTCGATCAGACGCATTCGTCATCACATACATACTGTAGGTATTCAACTGTAGGGCAGTATTCGCAAAGAAATGTATATTACCTCTAAGAGCATCAAAAAGGTTTTGGCTGAGTATTATCAACCACACATAGGTGTAACTACTCACTGATTACCCGCTCATTCTCTGCGACTCCTTCTACTCTCTGCAGCTGGTGTCTGACCATGTCCTCGCCGCCGCACAAAGAGTACACTGACAATTTGCCGATGCATGTGATATTTAAGTTTTTTGTTTTCCTGTATATCATCATTTGTAGCAATGCAGTAGACCATGCTTTTACTCTTAGCTGATATAGCTACCTCTAAGGGCGTTTTCCCACTTGGTCCAGATACTCGAGTCCATACTCGGGAACGATTATGGGCTCAGGCTTGCATCCATTTGGACAAAAACAAAAGTGTGAAGTTTTCACTGGTCTAGTGTCTGCTTTTAGCATTAAAATACTTTGTGAATTACTCTCAGACTGAAAACATCAAGAGTTTTAATGTTATGGTGTTAAAGCCAGAATGTTGAAGCTACTTTAGTCTTCTTTGTGAACCTAGCACCCGCAGTCCATGTAGCAGACAGCACATCATTGTAATTGCAGACATCAAAGCACATCCTTGTGCTGTGAAAGTGCTCTGGACATTTCTGATGTAATCACTGTTGTCACATTAAAGCATTCTGAAATGGCGGCTTCACAATCAAGAGACGTGGCCAAATGCCTTTTGGGAATTTTGCCTCATGTTGGCCATGAATCAAAAGGTGTCATTTCTTTCACTAATGTAACCCCCATGAAATAAGGTTACTAGCAGCAGGTTGTAGTGGCGTGTTGGTGCCTAAAGAGGGCGCGCTAAGAAACTCAATTAGATGAACCATCCATCAC
>JAQMYM010000038.1:25407643-25418801 GCA_030014255.1 Parauchenoglanis ngamensis | reverse complement strand
ATTGAAAATTACTTCTCGCGCTTTTAGCTAACTCAGCCAACATAAAAGAACATCCAAGGTAAGTTCGCCATTTTGTATTTATGCTCACTTACTAGAGCTGCCTGTTCAAGTCGGTTAAGATGGGTGTTTTTTTATATTTAAACATATTAAACGTTTGTTCTAGATTATCAGTTGTATTCTACAAGAAATACGTGTGTAGATATATATCTTTTTTTAATTCTGTAAGACCTTCAGATAAACATTAACTTGTGAACCTTAACATCACTAATGTGTCACGTAAAGCAAAAAAAGGTCTTATTTAAGTAACATAAACAACAATACGAAGGGTTATAACTGTTTTGGTTGGGTTTATGCTTTCTATATCTTATTAGCTTGTAAATATGCGTCCATATGCTGCAAAGGTCACGCTGAACCGTGCCGTGAACATGTCCAGGCATAACCCGAAGCGGTGATTTCTTCCTTTTTCCACCCCTATTCCGACAAGCCCCACCTCCGGTTCTAGAATTGCCCGGATGCACCCAGCGCGTTCGTGTTTGGCTAGCTATTGCCTAATTTGCATGAGGAGGAACTATCGGCCAATCCCAGCGCAGGATTTAGGCCTTGCCATAATACGGATGGGAAAAGACATAACGATTAATAACGACAACTAATATGGATGACTGGCCTCCATGTTCTACGTTGACGCGAGTCGAGCACACGTTTAGTCTCTAATTCCACAAGGATTAATTAAACAATGTTTAATTGTATCATCGCTGTAGTTCATGATTAAACAGTGCTTTGACTTTAAATCCCAACATGCCCGGATGTGTGATCGCCTGAGAAGTCTGTTAATTCGGTTCACTCGTTTCACAACATTTAAAGGTGCAATAGTCGACTCTTATTCATTACTTTTATAAATAAAATTGAAGATGTTGAACATGATTTACAATGGATTCAAGTGGCCTCAGAAAAACCCTACTTGGAACCCTACTTCCGGTCCTGAGCGCTTGTTTGTGTTTTGATGCGCTTCCTGTCAGTCATTTAGTCCCCGCGAGCCTGGGGGCGGAGCTTCGGTGAGAAACCCACCTCACCTGGCGACTAATGTGTTAAGTCTTTTCCTGTAACAGCACGTCCCTGAGTTTTATTGCTTAACACATTTACTAATGGTACGATTCAGTGTCCTGTAATGGGCATAAAGAGAATACACCACAAACTTCCTCGAGGAATATTTAACCGGTTTGCTGCACGATTTTTAATCTCAAATGTAAGACCACAGAAAGAAATAATAGTTGCTGCTACAAATACAAAATGCATCGGATAAGTACTTTTGTTTTAATTCGTGCACATGTACATACAGGGGGTCCTCAGGTTACGAGTGAGCGTCGTAAACTCGAAACGTCGTAACCCCCGAGGACCCTCTGTACTGTATATACATGAGAGAGACAATGTGCGTAAGGGATGGAGATGGGAATTTTTCTGTCCTCTTAAGGCGTCCAAATGCCTTGACGCTTACAGAATCGACGCGTTAAGGGCTATAAGCTTGGCAGAGTCGTACACAGGTGCCCATGTCCTGCACTTTTTAGCTTCTCCCTTAATGACCACGTTACTATAAAGCGCTGGTGATCTGCTGTGTTTGAGCGAGGTTAGCTTCAGCGGACTTTAACAGTCCACTCCAGAGTAATAAAATAAATTGGGTTTATTTCTTGTCCAATAGAAGAGAATCTGGAATGTGCAGCGACGGTTCAATATAAACCCGACGTCACTGCAGCGCTCGCTGCGCTCGCTGCACAACTCCGAGCCGTCACTCAAAAACCGTTATGCTACTATTTTAGCGAATATTTAAACGTCGTATCTGATGAGACTAAAGTAGAACTATTTTTATATTTTCAACTTGATGTATTTTTTTTTGTTCAAAGCTTATGCATAAATGGACATTTAAGAGATGATTGTGTTGATGAATAGATGACTTTCTCCAGCTCTTCTGTCCGCTTCTGCACCACAGCCGAGCTCTGCTGGACAATCGCGTTTGGTTTTTTTAAAAAAATAAAACCCGGATTGTTCCTTGTCTTTAGATGCTTGACGCAGTGAGCGGCGCAGAAGCTCCGCCCTTTGCACTCCAGCTGAAAACTCTTCTGGAGCAGGAGGTGCGGTGCCAGCCTAAACCGTGCGGCCTCCGCGTCCTGGAGTCGGCCCACGACAACGGCATGAGGATGACCGCCAAGATGAGGGACTTCGAGGTGAAGGATCTGCTCTCTCTGACCCGCTTCTTCGGGTTTAACGCGGAGACGTTCTCCCTCGCCGTGAGCCTCCTGGATCGCTTTCTGTCCATGATGAAGGTACGGATCGTTATTAGGCTGTAGGTGGCGCTTCTAGTTTTTAGTTCCTTTGGCTAAACCTTTGTCCAGTTTTCCTTTCAGATCAAGTTTCTTGCTGAAAGTGGTGATGTTTCAGTGTTCACCACAACCCGTGTTGCCTTCCTTTCTCTCGGTCACAGATCCAGCCCAAACATCTGTCCTGCGTCGGACTTTGCTGCTTCTATGTCGCCGTGAAGACCTCGGAAGAGGAGACGAACGTCCCTCTGGCTAATGACCTGATCCGAATCAGCCAGAACCGCTTCACCGTTTCGGACATGATGAGGATGGAGAAGATCATTCTGGAAAAGCTCCACTGGAAGGTTAAAGCTCCTACGGCACTGCAGTTCCTCCGACTGTTTCACAGCTACATCCAGGAGAAGGCGGACGCTGACAGGTGAGTGACAACACGGCCGCTTCCTGTACTGAATTAGTGATTCAGCAGTTTGAGCACCGCCCTTAATGACTCCTTGTGATTTTACAGTACAAATATCCTGAACCTCGAGAGGCTTGAGGCTCAGCTGAAGGCCTGCCACTGCACCTTTACCTTCACAAAGCTCAGGGTGAGTAGAACCGCTGGCGTTCTAGATGGGGCTTAGAAATGAAATCCTGATTCTCGTTCAGGAGTCTTTGACCAATTTTGTAAGAAATTAAAACATGATCTATGTAAAGTCGGAGTTTTGCCTCCACGCGCAGCCATCTTGTACACTACCAGTCAAAAGTTTGGACACATTCCAGGTGACTACGTCATGAAGCTGGTTAAGATGATGCCAATTGTATCATCGCGGTAAATAGTGGCTACTTTTGCTGAATATAAAATGTGAAGCCTATTTAGTTTTTTTGTTTACCACATAATTCAGTATATGCCACACGTGTTGCTTCATAGTTTTGATGTATTCAGTAATGTTTTACAATGTAGAAAGCAAAAAAAAATACAGAAAAACCTATGAAAAAGAGTAGGAGTGTCCAAACTTTTGACTGGTAGTGTATGTCCAAATTTAAACCTGAATTGGCTGTGGCCTAAACTCTTTTTTTTTTAAATAGTTATTATGTTCATTTGTACATTTATATAAGCAAAATATAAACAAACTAGTAGACTAATGCTGTAAATCCATTGCTGTATACGCGTCTTTCACGTAACTGAATGTGGTCTTTCTTTGTCCTGTGAGGTTCCTATCTAATCGCTCACTCACACACATGAGCTTCATATCTTGCTGCTCGCCGGCTTGATAGATAATAAAATACATTTACTCTCAACTAGATGCCTCAACCTATCTATAGATGCCTAACCTATAAATAGCCCCATCCTATTCAGATCTATATTTGTTTCTGTTTAGAACAAATTATTCTTTCATTATGAACAATCTATTTGTATTCAGTTAAATCTCTAACAAGGACTTGACAGTCCTCCTTTGTCTTCTTCTGGTTAGGAAAGTTTTGGTTTGTGGTTATTCATGGAAAATCCTATGCAGGGCAGTTGAAGGACCTAGACGTGTCTCAGTGGGCTTAGACATGAACAGAATGTGCGAAATTGGCTTAAATCTGCTGGAAGCTGAGCAATTTGTGCAATGTAGTCCCAAGCCTATCTCAGAAATTGTGTGGGTTTCACACCTCTTCTTCACCCCTCTCCCCAACTGTTTCTTCAAAATACAGCTAATACACTTGTTTACTGTTGCACAGGCCCTTAAAGACATGCGAGTGTGAATTTATGCGAGAGAGCGAAGGGTAGATGGGAATTACAGGACAATTTTCTGCTCGGTCCCACAATCATTTTCAGCCATCCCGAGACTATGGATTCGGTAGTTAAAGCACTTGGTCTTGGTCTTTGAGCTCATTATATCCAACCCCTGCTGATTTTTATATTTTCCATCTCACTGTAATAAAGGCAAATTGTCTGTTATGCCAAAAGATTCACCATTAGGTTGGAGTGCAACAGGGGCTGATAATCTGTTTAAATAAAGGTTCGGCAAAGCACATCACAGATATCTGAGC
Organism: Parauchenoglanis ngamensis; assembly: GCA_030014255.1. Taxonomy (NCBI): domain Eukaryota; kingdom Metazoa; phylum Chordata; class Actinopteri; order Siluriformes; family Auchenoglanididae; genus Parauchenoglanis; species Parauchenoglanis ngamensis. The sequence continues at coordinate 25,414,479 of JAQMYM010000038.1, read as the reverse complement.
AAAAAAATTTGCTGATATAAAGGCTCAACCACACAAATCTTCAAATCTGCATAAACATACAAGCACACATGACTGTCCCATCACATTGTGACAAATCCATAAAAGCATCTGGGTTTATATTTGTTTGTTTTTTCTCATTTGAGACCCTGATACTGGAGATGTCCACGTCATTTGTCAATTTATACCACGTAAATTGGTTTCAGTCCATAGGTCAACGTTCAGAGTATTCATAGTCACTGTGCAGGTCATTCTGGACCTGGAGCTGAGAAACCAGGAGAATGTAACCCACAATGACGAGGAAGAAACAAAACGAATGAGTGCTGTCGGAGGCTGGAAAAAAAGAGCGGCGTAATCTCTATGTTGTTTAGTGTTCCCTCAGGCCCATCCAAAACACCAGCCTCTTTACGCCGTGACAGACTGACAGAAGAGAGAGGAGGAACTGCTCAGGGGTAAAATGAGCGGTAAGGAACGAGGCAGAATCAAAGCGAGCAGGTTTTTCTCATGTTCCTACGTGCATATAGACATAAATATAACAACAAATTAATATTATTGTACTCACAAATGCTGACATTAGACCCCTTCTAAAGAGGCTTTCTTTTTCTTGAATTTAAAGTGCTGTTAATAGTTATAACGGTACGTTACTTTTTTTTTAAGGTTAAGGAAACAAAGAGAAGAGGTACTGTAAATGAGCAAATTTTTGTAGATTATTGTTAATGTATAAGTTACAGTGATGTAGACCTGTACTGTATCTATTCTGTGCACCTATTTTTAATAACATAGTTTCTACATTAAGGAACGTTAAGTAAACCTCTCTGAGCCCTGAGACGTACTTTGTTGGCCCTTCTTATAGAATGTCGATCTTTTGGAGGCGCATGATTTATAAATTTCGTAGCGTTTATGAAACCTTCTTTTTGATTTTACATTAAGCTTAGACATAAAAGGGAGATTCACTTAAATGTAAATCTTCTTGCATATTCACTTAGAGCTTAGTCTTTAGTAAAATGTGTCAATAGTAAACCTAGATAAGTAGATGTACCGGCAATATTCATCAGTCAGCCACTTTTTCCATCCTGATTCATTGTGGCGTAGTTACATAATATCATAATGCGTCTTAGTCTCTCTGAATGAGAGCAAAGCGGAACCATGACATGTATTCGTCCGCGTATAAATCTCTGTGCAGGTGTGAGATGGATTCATTTTCTTTGAGCGTCTTCTGTAGTAGGCTGAATAAAGGGAGAAGCAAAGAGTAGATGATGAATTCTCTCCTTTTGAAAAATCACTCACGGTGTAATGAATTCGGTTCTGAACAGAAAAAAGAGCCCTCTTGAGCCATTAGTGTGTAAGTCGAGGTGAATCGAACTGATATCGAGCGTAAATACACTACCTCTGTATGCCGGGTACATGGTGTGGTGGTCTGGGGTCAGTAGTAGAGATGTCATTTCGGCAAACAAGTATTCAGAGTGTTCAAAAGTTATATTAATATCTACATGATGAAAGTTTCTTGTATTCAGAGTCAGTTTGCACAGCTGCTTAGGTTGGTTTCACTTTCAGTCACCATACCGTAATCACTGCGAGATCTCGTATCGTAAAGCCCCCTTTCCTGATTGGTAAGCTAACGTCTGTGATGCAAGTGCTCATACTGTGCTTGAGACATACAGGGATATTATAATGTTCCCCAACACAACAAATAGTTCAGAATTTACAAAGCTAAGGCAAATAAAACTGGCCAGACTTTGTTCGCAATCTTGAATAGGTTCCATAAATAATGCATGTAACATTTCTGTTAAGCTTGACGTGAATGGTCGTAGCATCAAACTTTTATTTCTTTCTATGTCCTTGCGTACGAATAGCATGCGTGCGGATAGCATCTCCCTTTTGGGCAACTGAAATGCCACAAACAAAAAAAAGATGACCCGACAGCTGGAAAAGTGATAATGAAGATATCCCCATCAGAGAAGCACTGAAAAACACGGGCCGCGAGCTGATGAAAGAGTGAAGGAGATTAGAAAGATTGTCAGAGCGACGCCTCTTACTCATGGGATGTGCTCTTTTGAGCTCGCATAAAAGCTTTTGGCCAGACGTTCTAAACTACAGCCATTTTAGCATCTTAGTGGAAACAGAAAGCCCTACTGTTGACCATAGACATATAGTTTGATGTTATCTGGTATATGTTGTCTCCGTGACTCTGATATTTCCACTTCCTTGTGTGTCAGTTCATTTCTAATTGTGTTTCCATCTTGTCAGGATTGTGAAGCATGTTTTAATGAGAGCCACAGATCAGGGCCCGGTATGAACATGTCCTCTCCCAAGCGTAAAAGGGCACGGTCATCGAAGCAAATGCCATGCTAGATGTGTAGGAACTTGTTTGTCAGTTCATTAAAAAGGTCTGAACACTACACACTCCACTGCGGGCAGCTGGGGGAGAGTTAGGACATTGTCAGAGCCGCTGAAGATTTTCAAAGAGATTAAAGGCAGCGAAATGACACAACTTCACAGTCTTGACCTTGTTCTTTGCTTTTAAACCCACGCCACTTCAAAGTCTGCTGATATCTCACAGGCATTCTTGTTCATACCATAAAAGCCTGCAATTAAATTAACATTTCTTTGAAAACGGTTAATGGTTCCTATGAAAATCTTGACATTTTTCACTCTGTTTGAGCCCTCGTTACGCCAAACTGTCACAGTCAGCCCTGAGAACATCACACTACATCACTAAAGTCCACAGTAGCCAGAATATGGTCTTCACATCAGCTACTGTTATAACCACCATATGGACAAAAGTTTGTGACCCTATCCATATTGTAATGCTACAGCATACAAGACAATATACAATTGTGTTCATCCAACTGAGTTTGGAGAAGTTTGGAGAAGACCCACATATGGAAATAGTGGTTAACTGTTACCACCTAAAAGTCAATCAATATTCTATAACAGTATGTCATGAAGTGTCTTTTTTTCCCGCCCTTTTTTAAAAAATGGTAACAATTTTTTCATGCATTTATAGTTACGTTTAATGATGCAGGACCTTGAGACAAGTTAGTTCCTGTTATCAGTTACAAGTCCTAAAGACTTTCCCATATAAAAAAAAAATAAACCCCTATTAATAAGCTCTAACATTGGAGACTACTTCCCAAAATGCAAAATAAAAGTCCTCCTATAAAAACTATCAACAAATTCATGTTTTAATCTGAATATGTCGAGCCTTCATCATACAAGTTTCTGTTTATGCTGTTACTACCAAAACAAAATGTGGGAATTATTATAAACCCTGTGATTTGAATTAATGTTATGGCATGTGGCATGATAATTACCCTGTACATGCTTAGTATTCTAAAAGTCACTCTATATATAATGCTCATGTTGTGTTCTTTGCCAGTTTGATTGATTTTTTTTAAAGCATCTGATTAGTATAGTGGTCATTCTGTCTGACTCTAAATATTTCTAGGAAACGTTGCAGTCTAATTAGCAAGATTTATTAGGATTTCATATGAATGAAGAAAAAGCAACTTAAGGCAAACAGAAGACTGAGCATTACTCGTTCCATAAAATTGCCTCATAAAGTTCTAGTTGCGTTTTCTTTTTTTTTTTGGACATTTTAACTACTTTACAGACATAGGAATTGACGGAAAATACAGCAAATGAAAATAAAAAGCAATTTCATTAACATAACAGCAACTCCACTGTCTGATATAAATGTTTTTTTGATATATTTTTACTTTTTTGTACGAGGTCCCCCCCCCCCCCCAAAGGGCAGGTCATTGCTTAGACATGCATTAGCGGAGCTCTTTTAAAGCTTTTCCGAAGATCGCGACCCTTTCATTGAGTTAAAAAAAATTATGACCGGTTCAAAAATATGAGCTCTAAAGTTTGTACAACCTGTTCCAGCGCTGGAAATAAAACAACGTGAGACAAAACAGCATTTCAACTACGGAGAAGAAGTCTGTAAAAGGCTGTGATAGTTTCAAAAACCAAAACCAAACTCATAGTGTTGGTCCTTTTTTAATGCTAAGTATATATGATGTATGATATGGTCCTGATATACATATTTTTTATATAGAAAGTATACAATGATTTTTTATACTGTTCTAGTTACACCCATGAGGTCAGTTACCTTTTTTTTTTTTTTTTTTTTTTTTTTAAAACATTGCTTTCTTTTCGCAGTTGCTGGATGTAATTGAATTTAAGCAACTTCCCTGTTTCTGTGTGTCGGTTCCTCTGGGTTAGTAGTCATTTGCAGGGTGAATGCTTTTCCCAATGTCTGTGCTAGAGCAGAGTTCTGTCTTTTCTTCCACTTTACCTCCTGTTCTCATTAATGTTCACCATTAGTTCTGATAGTCCTTTGTGAGTTTGACCTGCATGGCTCTGACCTGTCTGGTGGATGCCCAGCAAATTACACAAACTTTAACGAAGTGCAGCTGTCATAGCGGTAATCTCTCTCTCTCTCTCTCTCTCTCTCTCGCTCTCGCTCTCGCTCTCTCTCGCTCTCTCTCGCACACACACACAAACCGCTACAGCTAAAATTGTAGCCCCTTACCAAGACACAAAATGTATAAATACTAAAGCTCCTATAATAATAATATGAATATTATTATTAGTAGTAGTATTGTTGCTTCATAAATTACTAAGTGATTATAAACCTATAAAGGAAAAATATTGAAATAAACATTGGCTGTTTATTACATGTACAGCTTCACATTTAATTCACACAGCCATTACTTAGAAAGCAGCATAATTACTTCCATGTAAGCAGAAAAATTCCAAAGTTCACCTCATTAGCATTGTGATTACAGAGCAGAGCTCAGGACCAGACCCCAAGCTAATGAAGCACTCCAATCAGCCTCTCCCACACAGGCAATAAGCAAAATGACACACCTGAAGCTTTTGGTAATATGCTATCTAATGGAATTAGATGCCTCTCATGTTTTCTACACTGATTTTTCATAACAACAAAACAGGTAGCTGGGAAACGAGTGATTTCCAGTGGCATTTCCAGGAGTTTTTTTTTTTTTTTTTTTTTTTTTTTTTTTTAGTTGCATGAGACTACGATATGGTTTTTGCTTAGGAGTTGTACAAGCTTTCTGTTTTCTTTTATTGTCTAAATATTCAGGAAAAATTACACCCAATGCAACGAAACCCGAGGAGCTGAAAATCTCAAATCTGAGTAAGTATTGGAGTCAGGGCCACACAGTGTTATTGCATCAGAGAATATAAGAGCCAATCATGTTCTAGCATCCAAATATCATCTTAGTAGAGAAGGAGATTTGCAGATGCAGGGGTGGGAACATTTCACGTTGTTGTGTATTATATCGATGGCATCGAAAACGGTGACTTGCTACTTGGCACGGAGGATTCTGGGATTCCTTTAATTTTTAATTATTTCTTTTTAGTTTGTATTGAATTGACTCGGCTTCTATTTTGAGCTACTTGTCTTGTTTTTAAGGAGAATCTAGTAGTAAAATGTTAAGGTTAAGGGCTAATGGTTATTAACATGATTTGACAACAAAAAAACAAAACAAAACATTAATATAAATGAATACCAGTGTTAGTTACATTAATGTGACTTACTATGGATCGATGCTGAAGTTCTAATGTAACTAATATGTTAAATATATCTTTATAGTTAACACATGACCAAATTCTCAAACCTTAAAAGCCAAATATTCTTTTTTATTTCTGCTTCTTTTAATTATTGAAAGGGCAGAGAGAATGCAGAGGGTAGCCAACATTTATTGCTTTTTTTTTTTTGTTGTTGTACCATGACTGCAATATCATGCCGGAAAGCACCTTTCTTGACATTTGTGGTTTCATGAGGATTTGTTTCAGTTTGAACATTGCCTGACCCCATAAAGTACACACCGTACCGAGAAAGCTCCAATAAGGAACAGGACGATTACAGCCTAATGGGCATTAGCGGCGTTATAATGTCATGTGCTGGGGACAATTTTAAGCAATAATCTTGCATTTGTCATGCATATGGATTATAAATTAGCATAAATGTCATTAGTGCTGTGAAATGTGTCACATATTGCACTGAGTAAAAAATTCAGGTGTAATAGTGGTAATAGTTTAGTGGGTGGTCTGGTAACCCCCCCCCCCCCCTTTTTTTTTTTATCTATACATGTAACATATCAAATGGCTGTGGAATTCTCGCTTCTGATTGGTCAGATGATGTTCTGAAGAGTCACGTGATATAATGTCAGCTCAGTGATGTCATTCAAATCACAGGTTTATATTAACGTGCTCACTCGGACACATTTAGTGCGAATCATTCTGAAGCACCACAGAATTTGTGTCTAAATTAGATAATCAAATTTGATTGCTTAAGAAAACATACACTCGTCTGATTCCAACGGAAATTTCAGGGTATCGTTTAGCAACAGTTCTTTTCAAAGCCAAGCTTGTTATTGAGCTCATCTCTCTCATGCTGGGAGACGTTTACGTCAATGTCATTACCAAGTTACTTAAGAAATCATATATGCGAGATATTATGCCGCAAAACTGGATTGAGGGAAGACTAATAAAGGGAAGTGGACTGTAAAAAGTGTATGGGAAAAGCTTGTCTCAGGGAACAATCAATACATTTTAAACATGCGGAGCATGTCACGACAAATAAAAGTGTGTTTTAATCTCAAAAAATAAAGTCAAGTGCAGAAGTGTGTTGGCAGTTTGCTTGATTTTGGTCCACTCTCTTGCTCTATTTTCTCTCTCTCACAGACACACACACACACACATTCATTGTAATTACGCCTGAGCCAATGTGAACCTGGCCCTGAGACTTATTGCAGTCGCTTCAAATGTCAGCAGCTCGTTGCAGCCTGCTTTAATTAGACTGCAGT
>JAQMYM010000038.1:25386265-25407614 GCA_030014255.1 Parauchenoglanis ngamensis | reverse complement strand
CCGCTGCCATCGATCTCTACTCACTTCCTCACTTTTGTCATTTCACACAGTGACAATCGGTGTCCATCAGAGATGACAGCTCGGGCTTTTTTGGCGTCGATTTCGCATTAAATCTGTCACACGGAGTTCAAAGTCACGACTGATGTGAGCAGAAGTGAAATGTGACAGAATAAGGCGATCCTCTTTAGCGCTTAAACTCCAACTTCTGTTTCAGCGCATCATGGAAGCCGGTTTCGGTCAGATGTAAAAAGAAGTTGTCTTTAAGAACCAATTTGTTCTGAATACTGCATTAGGAATAGGAAAGAAATGCAAGAAGTAAACTAATAATGAACTGATGATCTCATCCGTTGACATGCTGTGAGTGCGTGCTGACGGTTACCTCTGAGGGGCAGGCTTACACAGCGTATCAGTCTTTTGAAATATAGCCTCCGCTGCTCAGGGCACAAAGGGGGGAAAAAAGCCAAATGGATGGTTTCTTTTTTTTTTTTTTTTTTATTACACAAGTGGCCCCCAGGTCTTACGCTGTGCTGCTATTTGACATAGCAAGCAAGTGGAAATGATTGTTGACAGTCTGGTGCAAATACACTGCAGGGCTTGTTATAGGGGTCAGATATAATCAAACAATTTTGTGTTCATTTTGCAGAGTGGTTAGAGGCTTCAGGACTCTAGCTTTTCTGTTCTCTAATACTTAAATAGGCGTTATGTGAATAAAATACAAGCTGAGGGCAATTTGATAGAGGTCAATAGAAAGAGAAAAAAAAATCAAAGCTGCAGACTGTTTGTTCAGTGTACAGTGTGAATGTGGGGGAATGTCAGCTGGTGTTCTGCTGAAGGTTTTCTCCTGTCTTAATTCTCATATTTGTATATTTTCATGAGGTTTGTGTTCTACACTGGCTGGAAAATCAATTTTACTGTAACCAATCTGCAGAGAAAATATGAAATAAAAGCAATGTAATATTATTATCGTGTAAATATTACTTTACTTGTTTGTTTATTTATTATACTTCAATATATTGCTTTTTTTTTTTTTTAATTTCTTTTAGCTGCTTTTCTTAGTTTCCTATTTCACGTTGCACAGTGGTTCTGTCAAAAATACCGGGAATTACCGAATGCTCAATTCTGATTGGTCAGAAGGTGTTGATGAATTTGTTCCAGCTGCAAGGTTTATATTAATGCACTCGATATCCACAGGATTAACGCACAGTACGGTGGACTCGCCACCTCCTCTATAAGTCGAATAATAAACAGACTATTTAACAAAGAAAAACACGAGTGTTGTTACGGTGAAACTTTCTGTAAGAGGGTGTTAATCTAACGTTTACAGAAAGACTCGGCGTCAACACTTTGCAGACGTCGGTTTTCCGCCACAGGAAAGTCTTCTTGATTTCAGTTTTTTTGGTAAATTGGCAATTAACTGCAAGAGAGCGGAAATTAAGAGTGAGGGAACGACTGGTTATAGCTGCCGTAACGTAAGTGATAACAGGAACTAACTTTTCTTGCATAAGCTGAATAAAACACTGAGCTGTTATTGGCAGCTCATTATATTTCACTCCTCAGATGTTTTCGTGTAAACATTCTTGTGAATAGCCTGTTTGTCTGGAAAGCTTCCATTTTACAAACGTAATAAAAGCGTATATTTCACTGGAACAGTACATAATGTATGAATTCACCTAATAGAGTAGAGTCAAAAACAGTCATTTAATCTCGTTTGAATGGCCGTAGATGGCTGCTCATAAGTGCGGCTTGACGGCATTGTGCGTCATTCAACATTCAGCGGTCCTGCCTGAATCTCATTAGAGAATATGACTAATGCGTATTCTCATCACGTGCCTCATACTGTCACGATGTTATTACATCCCTGACATGGAGCAATAAAACGATACCAAATACAAATTGCATTGGGGCTGTCATTTGTATCATTCATGGGAGCTCTGCTTATGACGCTGTAAATGTATTATGAAACTTTTGGTGAACGGTAGTATAAAACAGAACTTTTAGAGATTTCTCGCTAAACAGGACTCGTTTTAAGTCACCGTTGTTTTAAAGCGGCGCTGTCAGGTAGGAGTTAATAAGCACAGGAGACAGAAAGAGCCCTGTAATACCGGGATATTGACTTGGTTCAGTCCTGAGAGGGATGAAAGAACATACACAAGGCTCACTGCAGTTCGCCTCTCGATCACACTCGCAGGACGTGACTGTACTGCAGATGCAAAGCTAATGTTAAAAGCACCTCTGATCCTGTATGTCTGCTACTCTACGTGTGCAGTTCGGCGCTGATACCGTCACACCTAGGTACTAGAAGTGCTCAGTCGTATAGATACATTTACGCTTTGTCTCCACTAAGAAATCGGATTTAGCTTGAATGAGGTGTGTTAAATGTGGTGGAATGCTAATCTGTGCTCTTCTGGACTGGACTCTTCTGCTCTTGTCACAGCGGATGGAGTTTGTAGAACATTAGCTGGAACTGTTATTGTGTGCCCAGGGTAATTAATGGGGATTAAATGGTGTGGAATAAATAGACGTGTAAAAATGAGGGGTTTAAGGGGTAGCTTTTGGGCTTGAGGACTTCATTTCTGGCTGAATAGTTTGGATGTTGAGCAGTTTTAGGATTCTCATGGTTGAATCTCAGCTCAGTGATGAGGAATGAAAGGAAATATATGGCCATTGTTTAATGGATAATAGTCCTAAAAATACAGCCTGCTTGAGTATATGTAGTATATATGGAGCGTCTAAAGCATGTTTTGATGAAAATGGACTAGAGCTAATCATTCAGCTTTAGGTATTGCATTGTAGCACAAACATCGACGTTAAATACTTTACAACGTTTTTAAGAACCTAATCCCAGGCTTTTTCTTCGAAGACAAATTACGTTGCCTTTTGAGACACCATGAAGGCATTGGGCCCTATCACCTGACCCTGCATCTTCATGACCTCAGATTACTCCCCTTCACATTTCCAAGACAACGAGCTTGTGTTTATTTTAGTGTCTGTTCTTGAGCTTGACTCTGCCCATGTATTGTGATTGGTCTGTTTTCCTTATTGTGTGCACCTGTTTCTTGTTTCCCCTTGAATAATTTGAACATTTAAACCCTGTGTGTGTCTCTTTGTATTTAGGAACTGGATTTTTCCATGATAACCCATTCTACCTGTGTTTTGACCCCCACTATCTACTCCAGCAGTGATATCCTGATTTGTCCTAATAACGAGTTTATATGCGTTTGTATCCTGCCAATACAATCAATCACGAGGCAATAATCGTGTGACCAATCAGTGACTCTTGCTGGTCCCCAAGCCACTTCACCGTCACACTCCCAAGTTCTAGTAAGTCTCTGTCTCTGTCTCTCTCTCTCTCTCTCTCTCTCTCTCTCTCTCGCTCTCTCGCTCTCGCTCTCTCTCTCTCCCCCTCGCTCTCGCTCTCTCTCTCTCTGTCTCTCGCTCTCTCTCTCTCCCCCTCGCTCTCGCTCTCTCTCTCTCCCCCTCGCTCTCGCTCTCTCTCTCTCTGTCTCTCTCGCGCTCTCTCTCTCGCGCTCTCTCTCTCTCTGCTTGTCTTTCCAAACCATCATACAGCTGAGTTGAATTTCCCCATGGCTACTCCTAAACACAACCCAGCTTTGAGCTCCCGCTGGATGGCTTCATTGTTAGTCCAAAGAGAGAGACAGGATTATGTTCATGCTGTCTCTGCTTATCTGCAGAGGTTGACTTGCCACCCATCTGTGAGGAAGAGTTTCTTCCAACAGCTCTGAAGTGAGTAGTATGTTATTTCTTATGCTAGCTGATATCTTTGCCCCAGACTGAACTACACAGAGGGGTGGTTCCTGAGCCTCACGAGAACTCCTCTGACATGCTCCTGTACAGAATTCCAGGCCCTCCAAATGACATCTGGGTTCCTTGATCCCCCTGGAACCTAGCTCGACCTGCCCGCATGCTGTCCTGATCTTTGCTGACACACTGTAGGGCGATCTCCCTGACCTGCTTCCCTGCCTCATTAATCTGTCGCCACATTTTACGCCTGGATGATGAGCGAAGCCCATTAGTGCAAAGTGTACTCTGTCAGAAGACTGTAAGAACCATGAACGTGCTTGCATTCACATGTGCACAAATGCATACACAAACACACTGTCATCTAGATTCAGTGAGTGTGTGCATGCTTTTTTTCCCGTTCAGGTTCAAATAATGTAATTCAAGTGGCTTTCTCAGGCCTGCCTCTCATGTTTCATAGTCCACACAGCTCTTAAGGCAAGCCTTCTTGTTTCCTATTCTAGTTCTGGTGGTTGTGTGTGTGTGTGTGTACGCATGTATGTATGAGGAAGAGAGAAACAGAAAAGGAGACACACAGAAAAGCAGAGCGTCTGCACACAATTCTCTTTCAGAGACGTGCCGAGTGTCTTGGCTAGTGACAGAACAAGACAAACACCCCTCTTCCTTTCTTTCAGGCTGTGTCTCTGTCTGTCCTTCCACTGTCTATGGTTTCTTCTTTTAATACATCAGCCTAAGTGGTGCTGAAAGTTATGGAGTAAGGTTATGAAAAAGTCAAAATAGACTCAAAGAGGAGAAAATTGATAATGAAAACCTAATAGAAAATGTGGTAGTACTTCAGTACAGGGGGTCAAATGTAAGAAATGAACGTGTGTAAGCAGTGAATACATCATTTATTTAGTTTCCTCATTTTCATCATGGATATTGTAGGTTTTATTTTAACAAGTGCCGTTGTCATGAGCAGGTAACTAAGCAAACACGGACGCATGAGTCGCAAAGGGTCTTTACTGAGGAGGTCAAGGCAGACTAATCCAATACAGCAGGTAAGGTCAAGGTGAATGTACGCAGGCAAGGTTCAGGCAAACGGGACAGATGAGGCAGAGGCAAAACCTGGTAACGATAGCAAAATCAAAAACCAGCAACGAGAGTACAACAGAGACAGAGTGAGAGAACTGAATAGCTTCGCAATGCGAGTGTGTGCGCAACGTCCTTATACGTGATGGAAGTGATTGAGACCAGGTGTAGCTGATTAGTTATCAGGTGAGTGAGAACGAGGAAGTGAGTGCTCATGGGAGATGTAGTCTGGAAGTTAGTAGGCGAAATGGGCTCCTGGGAGTCTGAGCTGGGTTCAGGCATGAGCTACAGTGTCTCTGGAAATGTATATGGCATTTAATGTAATTCTATTCCTAATAACTTGTGAAATTGAAATCGATCTGAATATCCTACAAAGCATTTATTTGCGATGTTTCCTTTAATACTAACCAATATCAGTGGGTTGAGTAGCTCAATGCAAAGACTTTAATAAAAAAAAAAAAATAAAATCACGACATAATATAACAAAATAATACACCCATAAATAAAATAATACAGTTCTATATTATAAATGCTAGCTAGATTGTTTGAAATTGAGCTCAATTATCCAGGTCAATGCAACATAAACCTCATATATCAATTGCTTCGATATTCATTTACTTCGTGTTTAAATTGGATAGCCATATTCAAATGGAAGTTACACTTAATAACAAATCTCAAGTTTGCCTTTGGGAGTCGGTTAATATGTAGCTTTTTAGACTACTGATAAGTGGACGTCATAATAGCTAGGCATAGTGTTAGTGTTTTGATAAAGGAATGCAAGCGAACCGTTACCTTTGAACCCCCTAGAAAAGTCAAAGCATAAAATACGAATGAACAATTTCTGAGTCTAAACAAATCGGCTTGCTTGCTACTTCCACTCCACCCATAGCTTGTTTTCCTTTCCTGGTTGAGTAACGTCTATGTTCAAAACAACTACTAACCGACAAGATGCTACCAAGAGGCTGGCAAAATCTGCTCACTATTAAATACCCAAATATTGGTAGGTAGTCATTTAAATTTCCACTTATCATCTTCATGTGCTTTGTGGCCTAACACGAGTATGCAATATAACATCATTCTTCTCATCTGAGCGTTTTCTTTTCTTTAGATTTATTTTTCTGCATTATATGCATTGGTGTTTGTATGTTTGAGTTTGATTTCTGTTTTATTGTTTTGCTTTATTTATTTTCTGTTTGTCTGCTGCTTCTTGGTTTTTCCAGAGCTCCAGACCCTGCAGTGGGTTCCACCAGACCTTGATCCACCGTGCGTGAAGTGTGTCCTCCCATATCTGAGACTAATATAAAACCCCTGGTGCAACTTAAAGCGGACAGGAAATGGATTTCAAGGTAATAAAACAATCGAGGATGACCTCACCTGCCTCTTCTCATACACTTGATTGTTAGCTCAAGGCTATGGAGTGACAGATCCGTCACCGTGAGCTGTAATACTCTAGTGGCATGCACATACGTGAATGACAGTTAATATCCGCACGCTGTTTAGCATAGATGAGAAATCCTGACAGCACCCAAGATGCATTTCAGGATTCTTTCCTAAATCCAGCGCTCTGTTTCTGTCTATTAGGATGTGGCAAACAGGTGTAGAGCCAACACTAAGCCTACTTCACATTTTCTCTAACATATTTTCTCTCACTTAGTCATTTCAGTTGAATTAGCAGAACCATATACAATTGCAGAATTGGCAAAGCATCACAAGACTGAGAACGGTTATTAACAATTCAAATGAATTCTGCCTATCAAAGAACGTTCACATCAGGGAATGGAGAACAATAACGATAAAACAAAACAGGGAAATGACTAACAGGTCTCTCTCTCTCTGTGTGTGTGTGTGTGTGTGGGTGGGGGGGGGGGGGGGGGGGGGCAGTTTGTCAGGATTGGTGAGACGGAAGAACTGAAGAAGTGTGATTTAAAATTTCTCAACATGTATTTTGTGTAAGTGAAAGATGCAGTCTTTGCTCATGAGGGATCCACCAATTCACAGGTTCAAATATTTTTTTCATTGTGCTCAATTTTCATCCGTCTTTAAGAACAGGAATTTTCATTGAATGAACAAAAACACTGGCATTGATTTTATTAATTCAACAACTCAAAATCATATATTAAAGACATGATAAAATAGCCCACACCCCATGCAAAGATGATAATTTCATGACCTTGTTTCCAGATAGTGACAACCACTCATCACTGTCAGAGCAAAATAAAACAGAAAAAAGGGAAAATAATAGGATGTGCTGGATCAAATGCTATTTTTAAAGCTGACGCGTAATGCGGATGGAAGGCATTTCGTTCAATTGAACTAAATATGAAGTGATTAATGTGATAATTCTATTTTTGATTATTGGTTAAGTAATATTTTGGCATTACACTGGAGTCGTTGCCTCCACTCAAGAAACATTTACTTGTATAACTTGCATAACCCGAATGACGCACCTAGCCAAGCTGTCACCAAAACCCAACAACACTATAGAATGCTACGCGTAACATTTTAATTTACAATACAAGAAAAGAACACTGTACAGCATTTGACGAACAAGTCGATGTTTTAAAGAGTGAATTATAGTGTCACGATATGATAATGGATATGCGTTTGCTGTTAAAGTGAAGAAAAAGACGACGTAAATCGTCGACACCAGGGAATGAAGTCCTTTCCTTATTTCCTAGAATCCCATGAGTACAGAAGAAATTTAAGCCTGATAATAACCTGCGCCACGGTGGGTTAAGCCGAGCAATAAAATAGGCATTAAATCCATGACGGCTCTCTAGAAAGCTTCACATCCATCCATTCTGTGGCCTTATTTGTCATTTTAATGAAGGATCGAGGCGTTATTGAACCAAAGTTAACCCTCCATGGGGCTTCCGCTGAATGTTCAACCCTCGAAGGAGAAAGATTAAATTGGATATGTTTCATTTAAGCAAGTCTTTACATGTCATGTGAGGTTGTGGTCTACTTCAGGTATGGATTAGGAATTAGATTTCTCAGGAACAAGGATCATTTGATATCTTTCTACTACGTTCCTATTTTGTTTTAGCCATCCAGACAGGAACATGAACATGCCACTATACCACTAAGCTATGCAGTATGCATGTCAGAAGAAACCCAACCAAAGCTGAAAGTAATATTGCGCAACATGTTTCCTCATCTGTTTCTAGGCATTTTCATGCTTTAACTCTTATCTCCAAATGCGAGAGGCTGATAGGCAGGAATTGGAGGCTATAAATGCAGAACACGACCGAATAGCCACCTAGCCACCAAATGTGGAGGAGTAGAGGCTCATTATTTTGGATATTACAATATATTGCAGCTACACAAACTGTCTATTCTGTTGGCTGAGTAATTATTCAACTGCCTACAAGTTTGAAACCGGATAGACGGTATTCCGTTCCATTAAGCGCGTTTTCCAAACTAAATATGAGCTTGAGTAAACGGAAAGGCTGCTAACTGAACGGTCATGCAGCGTTAGCATATTGTTTTCACTTATATTTATAACCGACAGCAGGTCTTTTTGTTCCTAGAAGGAATAAATAATTGGATAGCACTTGTGTTAAGCATCTGGGGAGATTTTTTTTTAAGCTTTGGAAGGTGGTTTGTTGGAGCCGAGTCTGCAGGTGAGGAGCTGAGCGCACTGGACAGACTAAAGGATTAAAGCCCTGCTGCATCGCTCTCTTTAGGTAGATATGAAGCGAGAAGTAAATCCTACAGACGCCACTATCAGCTGGTAGTTGAGTCATATTTTGGGTAATGTACAAAACCTTTAAGCAAAGTGAAAATAGGACATGTTGATGAACACTCAGAAAGTCATTACAAAATCAATCTGGGACAAGACTGTAGTATTGCATATTACTTATCAATGTTGATACAGAAGTCGTTCGGGGTGGATTTTTCTTTCTTCCTTTCTGACCTGTTGTGATTGTCAATTACATCCATACAAGAACCTGTATTCTTCATCTTTGTCTTATTTTCTCTTTTTATGCTTATCCACGAATCATAGTCAAGGGCCATGGCAGGGGTCTTAACATGGGAGGAAATTCAATTTCATCACCCGAGCAGGCAGGTAGACAGAAATACAAGATTTAAGAAGAGAAAAAAATGAGAAAGAAAAAGGTAGGGGCTTGGCTTGGAGGAAATGCATACAGTATTTCCTTGCAAAGTATAGCATATAATAAATATATTCACAAGCTGACAACACACAGTGAGACTAATTAAAAGAAAGAGGTTGCAATAACTCTCAGGTGGAAGTGGTCAGGGCGGAGCTGGAGCAGGAGCAAGGAAAGGCAGAAAACAAACAGGAAACACTGAGACATTTCCATGTACTGGTTAATCAAGAAGCCACAATGCAGATTTAACACGTAGTGCAACAGTGCAACAAATTTCGCAACGTTAAGTGCATTGAAAAATGCTCCGAAAAAAGAAAAAAGGTTTACACAGAAGCAGAGTGTAAGGGGGGGGAAAAAAAGAAGCCTTCAGCCTTCAGCAATGCTGCTGTCTTTAACGTATTTATGACTTCCAGCAGCTTAGTTATTAGGGACAATAGTGTATCCCAGAGGAATTACAACTAACTCATGCTGAAAGTAGGACATTTATCAATTGGTGTCTCCAATTTGGCTTTTGCTAGTTAAACATTGGTACTGAGACTTGGTCCACAGAAATATGTGAGGAGATGAGAGGAGAGCAGAGGAAAAGACTGATCTCACAGGTAATTCATTCCTTTCATCATAAATTGTGGCTTTATTTGACTTTATCTGATATTCCCTACCTTTGCTACAAATAAACAGGAAGCAAAGTGGGACTGAGAAGGAGTGGACTCCTTTGGCGGACATTTGTGGTCAAGGTCAGCAACATTACATGCATATTATAAGAATTAAGATTAGTATGTTCATGAATAATCAAAGTTTATCCACATTAAATACTTTGAACCATTTATTCTAGTGGGTGTGTTCAGGATTCACTTTCTCTGATGGCTATACACTCGAACAAACACGTCTTGTAAAACCACAGCAAAGAAATGGCGGGATCATGCTTCAATCACGTTACCGTCACGCGGCCATTTTAATTGCAAATGATTGATTTGTTTCATTCAGAAGTGCAATAATAATTTGCACAGTGATGTCTTCTCTAAGTGGGCAGTAAAATAATGACATTTCAAATTCAGGCTCTCAAGTTAACAAACCTGTATACAAGTAGACTGAACGGATCCATACACAATGGACAAAAACATGCGCGCTCACACAAGCTGAACAATAAATCATGCTGGTGTAGTGGCTTCATGCTGACAGATGGTCATCAATATTGAGTGGAGCTCAAGGGAAACCAAGAAGAGACCCGCCTTTGCTCTGCAAGCCACAGAAACAAGCACAAGACCTTAATAGGACAGTGGGATTGGAAACGTGGCACGGTTCCAGTCTTATATGCAACACTAAAAAAGTTTCGCCGAAAGGCCGACCTCGCAAGACTCACTTAGCGCCAGAACACGCATGCTAGCATAGAATGCATGTGAAATCACATATAACCCCAGTTCAAATGTCTTTTTCCACTAATGAAGAAAGCTATGATCCATAACCAAAGCAGGTCAAAGGGACCGTGCTACGCTGCTATTTTAAGCTCCTTACAAGTGTCCTTGTGGCCAGTGTGTATATAAATATATTTTATATGCCTGCTGGTTGGCTCACAGAAAAGAAATGTTGACCTAGAGTGCAACTTGAATTTCGCTGCCGGTTTTGTTGAGCCAAAATCAGCTGAGCTTCACCCTGGGAATATACCTAGTAGGCTTTATTGCTCAATACAGCTGCTGCTATGTTAGATAGATAGATAGGTGCTTGGTGAGGTGCTCCCAAGTGGTGCAACAGAAAAGTGTTTGCACTGGCATCCAGGAATCACAAGTTTGCATCCCAACGAGGCCACGACCATCCATGGCCAGGAATCCAAGAGAGAAATATTGACTGTGCCCTCTGGGTTTGAGAGGTCTCAGTGAGACCAGCCAATTGTAGGTGTCCGTGAGATCATAAATGCACAATAGGGTGGATAGCGCTGTCCTTGAAAAGATGCTTTAGGCTGTCTTCCCATGTCTCAAAGGGAGCATATGTTCGCTCACCTTCACCACCTAGTAGCTGTCATATAATAAAGGAGCGCTAGCGGGTGGGGTGGGGTTTTTGTGGGGGAATTTGCCAGTCCGCAATTAGGGAGAAAATGGAGAAAGGAATTTTAATCTAATGCAATCGACTAGCTTCCTGTCTAGGTTTTAATGCTACCTTCCTCCAAGATTACAGGGGATCGGCTCCAGATCCAACACAATTCTCAACAAGAGAGAGCAGATACTGAAGATGAATGAATGTATGAATGAATAAATGAATGCTAAAAATGGGAGGGGGGGTGATTTGGGCTGTAGTCCCGCCTTGCACCCACTGTTGAATGAATAAGATGGCGTGTCCCTGCCTTGGCCAAGTATTCCCAGGATAGGACCTGGATCAAGAATAAATTGGTTACTGAAGAATGACTGAACGAATGAATAAATATGATGAACAGGCATCACATCTGGGAGTATCCCCACTTTCTGGGATAGGCTCTCGATCCACGGCTATCTTGACCAAGACAAAGCAGTTATTAATACAGAATGAATGAATGAATGAACAAAAAACAAACAAAAAAATATATTCTATACATATTCTATGCTTTTTTCTGTTCAATCTAATATAACCCTATTGATGTAATTGGTCTACATTTTTTCTCTTATTGGGACTTATTAAAGACTTTCACAAGCCTAGAGGTTGGTTCTCAATTCAGGATTGCAGATAAATTCAGAACTTGCTAGGAATATTTTTTTTTTGGACTTTATCTCAATTAAGGACAATCTGTCAGATATATAAAAACCAAGATGCAACTTCAGCCTGCTCAGAATAGAATGCTCATTTATCTTGTGCAAATTTATTGGTTGACAATGTAGTAGCAGAAGAAGTTACACAGAGAGCATTAAGGCTAAAATCAGAGAGGACTTGTTTTGACAGATCATGCATCCTAAAAGATTATGAGAATACTTGCCACCTGCTGGATACAAGAGTTCATGTGACCCACACTCTAAGGCTATCTATGATGAATGAAACTGCCTTGCGATCATGCGGCTGGTTTGTTACAACGGACAATGGAAGCTATGATCCATAACTGTGTCCTCATAGGACGAAGTATATTCCCATCGGTCAGTCCCTTACCGTTTTTGCTGAAGTTTGCTGGAGTGCCCGTGTTGTCAGCGTGAATAAGAGCTGTGATTTTATATGGCCCCCAAGTGACTCATGGAGCAAAGATGTTCACCTGGATTGCGGTTGTGAGCCTGGCGACCAGGGTCTCGCTCCCACCCATCGAAGATTTATTTTGCGTCATCCTCACTCTGGGAATATATATTTTGGGCTTCATTGCTCTTGAGTAGCCCAGCTGGCACAGTATCAGCCACCTCGATCAACTCCCACTGGATTGATCATGAGATAATTATGTGAGGTTCCTACATTACCTACATTTTCTGGTAAAGTAAACAGTTTATAGCAAAGTTTCCTCCTTTAAGTTTAGTTCAGTCAGACATAGGAAAGTCCTTAACAGGGAGGGATTTGTACTTTCTTGGTAACATGACAAGCTGAAAAATCTGTGGTTTATTAACTTCAAAAGAGAAAAAAAAGAGAGGCATCCATCTATCCATCCATGATCTATACCGCTTTATCCGTCTGGGTCGTGGGGAAGCTGGAGCCAATCCCAGCATCTTCGGGCGAGAGGCGGGGTACACCCTGGGCAGGTCGCCAGTCCACCACAGGCTGGTAAGGCAATGACTGTTTATAGCTGTTATAATGTAAGATCTAACAGGAATTAACATGTTTTGTTGATGTTCCACACTACTACATGGACAAAATATCAAATGTAATGTTCTTTACTTAATAATAATTGGCAATAATTAGTAATCATTGGCAAACTGCTGTTGTATAAGAGGAATAAAACTGATATGTTCTTCAGAATAATGAAAAAAGCAGTGGTCTTAGACCTAGGCCTTGAGGAACAACTATTTAGATTTTGTTTTCTTATTACAGCTTCAGTTTAACTGTAATAGCATTCAATGTTGGGATCTAGCTGAAAATAAGCTCAGAGCTTTCTGGGAACTAAAATTTTTGTGGTGTGTGCTTTGTATCATTAATATAGGTACCGAAGGAAAACCTATTGCCTGCTGGAGATATTTTTCTGCAAGCTCAACAACTCTGTGACATATTAAGCAGTCAGTCACCTTTTTAAGGAAAGAGTTCAAATTTATACAAGAGCTAAGGACATGTAGGTGGCTAGAGCTGAGATTGCGCAATAAAACCAATAACAAGGAAGCCCAGGTAAGCTGTAACACACCAATTACTCTTTACAGACACTGTGTTATGGCTTTCTACATTTAAATCGATACTTAAACTGCAGGTTTTAACACGCACTTATTCCTCTTTAAGGAATTGCCTAATGGCTATGTTAGGAACCATAACTACTTGTTTTTTGGAAACTAGCTCTATAAGTATAGCAATGACGGAAAATTAATTTATTCGACGTTTATGTGGTTTAAACATGTGCAGTAGTGCAAATGGGACAGATTTGCGTGTGGACATTCCCCTCGCTGAAGAAGACACCAAAGAAGGCTCTTTGCTGCCCACATGCTTATTCATTTATTTATTTATATACTTATTTTAAAAATAAGGCAGATTTTTGGAGAACCCTCTTAAGGACAAGGCATTTGTGAGACATTGCATCACGACAGCTGCATTGTCCGTGCAGTCCAAGTCAGGCTGCCCAGAGCTCATCACACATTCATACGCCTACTAGAAGCTAGCATTTCCTGGCCCATTAGTTATTTTTAAGAGAATCAGCAGCCATCTGAACAGGACACTGTCACTCCTGGACGTTTGCTATTCAGGAGCTTCAGGGCCAGACGATGGGCCCCGGGGAAAACATTGTCCAGATGCCGCAGGTTTTTTCCAGCCAAAGTGAACACACTGCTCTCGTTTCCAAAGTGTGCCTCTGCTTCGGTGTTGTGCCAAACAACAGTACACACACACATACTACAGCCTTTATTTGACTTCACTCATGAGATGTTCTTTTCAGAGGGCCTGGACAGAGAATGGCATGGGAACAGTGATAAACTAGGATGGCACATTTACGCTTTTGAACTTAACATGTTTGAAATAGCAAGAAAACCAAAGTATTTGGGGACATTTTGAGTGTGCTTACACCTTGAGTGTGTTTACACCATACTTAAATTCTTCTCTTACTATTCATCTGTGGGTCAAAACTAGGCATAACAAAGTGAACCAAGCAAGTCACTCAATAATGCAAACTATAGACCTCGTAGGAAAACTAGCTGAATTTTGGTTTCAGAGAAAACATATTCGAACAGTGGCTCCAAAACTAGACGTACAAGGAAAAAAAAAGCACCAAATGCGGCGCCCGCTTGTTTGGCATACAAGCCATGTTACAAAATGTGCTTTTTAAAATTTGCATTATTACTTTGACTTAGTCCTGGACTGATCTTTATTTTTATTCATAGAATCCAGAGATTACGTTTTAGACGGATATCCTTTTGACAGTTCCATTACCGCTAATGCTGTAAACCATAATTACAAACACTTATCTTGTGGGATTTTTAAACATCACAAAATATTGTTGCGTACTCACATTTTCACAAAGTTAATACTTACTAACACCATATCGCCATAGATACCTGCTTACAGTGACTAACACATAAACTTTTGATTGTTTATCTTTTGATGCATAAACAATAGTTTAAATGTCCCCTATGTAAGATTTAGGGGGTTCTGTTGGCTGAAATGGAATACAATAGCTACAGTAGCCAGAACAGACAAATCTTCAGAGAGCACTTTCCATGTTTACTGTCTTTACAAGTGACAATGTGAATCCGGAATGAAGCATCGGAATGAAGATGAAGAAGAAGACAGGAAGGCAAGGAAGAAGAAATAAGAGCAATGTTAGTTTGCTGGTGCTGGCTAACAAGTTTGAGAACCCAAATTTAGAAAAAAAGAAAATCATATTTATTGTTTAGGATGAGAAAAAGCAAGGGAGCGGGAATGTAACTTCTTGGAAGTACACTTCAGGCACCTGACTGTCACCGCACGTTCTAACACATGCTTGGAAAGGGTGGGGTAAGGAGGGACATTTAGGAAGTTGCAATCAACTGAATATTTACATAGTGCACCTTTAATTTGCAAACCAACTTTAACATTATTTTTGATTGAGTTCAAATCACTGTTGCAATCCAAATGTCTAATTTAAAAAGTTATAATAGTTAAAAATCTAATAAACATTTTAATTATCACAACACATACAAAATGTGGTGTTTTGCTCTGTAGATAGGTGGTGTGTGTGTGTGTGTGTGAGAACCTAAAGTTATCTTCTTGTCAATCTTTTTACCATGTTCTTAGGTGAGTATTGTTTGATGCTAAGCTTCTTACCCTGAATAAATGTATATATCTTTAAACAATAAAAAAGCAGGATATTTTTACTCTAGAAATTATCCAATTATCCAGACCTCCATGTTAACCAATCAGTGAAGGTTCTCTTAATATATCTTAATTTATCCATTAAAAGTGAAGGGGTGGGGGTGGGGGGGGGGATTGGGAAGTTCCCTTAGTCACGTGACGCCCACTACAACAGCCGCAAGCTCTGATTGGTTTAAGCTTTCACACTGGGAGGGTCATGAACTCGCGCAGGTGCAGGTCACGTGGGCTTTTAAGTAGTTGCTAACTGTCTTAACGTCGGATAAAAGTAAATATGATTAAACGCAAAAGTGGAGGAAGAAAGTAGAAAGAAGTTGGTATTTGACAAAGACTTGATCAAGGACTTTGCTGCAAAAAAGTCCTGACAACAGAGCTTGTAGCAGGTAAGGACATTTGTTTGTTTATCGGGGAAAAGCCGCATTTATATTGGACGCTTGCTGTGTATTCGCGTTTCTTTCTTCTGTTAGACGGAAATAGGCAATAAAACTTTTATATACTATGTTTGGAAGGGAACTAATATCGAATATATGTTTTATTTTGCGTTATTCTCGATGAAGCTTTCACAAACTGGCTCTCTGTAATCAATGGAGTCAGTAAGGGAGCGTCTAAAAAGTACATGACGTGGACAAATGTGTAGTGTGGATACAGTATGGATGGAGGTATGATTTACTGCAAATGCAGTGTTGCGCACACATTGTACATATAAGTACAATAATAACGCAATATGTAAACAAAATCCAGAAATGGTGGTTGAGATATTGAAGGTGGTAGGTCAGAACTTAGTTTCTATTTATTTATTTATTTTTTAGATAATAGTGCATGAACAGTACACCAAACTATCATATTACTACAAGATTTGAATCTGAAATTACAAGTTTAAAGAAGTCAGATAGTCCCAGATTCACAAATAGCGGAACGTTTTTCATGCACGTTTCCATGCTGCTGAAAAGTTAGGGACTGTTGCTAAAGTGGTGCATGAAAGTGAAAAGTGTGAAAAATCTGACGTCAACCACATAATTTAAATAGCAGTAGCAGTGCAAACCCCTGTCCATGTAGGAACGCTACCCGAATATTGGTTTGAAACAATTAAAATGCAACATTAGATTAGATTAGTGGCTCAAAAACTACAACAGAAAGCACCATGTACAACACCAGAATACATTTATAATGCAAGTTGGGTTATTATTGTATGTAAGTTTATGAAATACTCTCTCTGGTAGAATCCTGTTTGAATCAAATCTTTTCAAAGTGAGTTTTGAATGATTACATACAAAAAAAAAAGTATATAAGGTAATCTGCCCGGCTTAAGTACATACATTTGAGAAAAAAGATAACATTGGTAACAAGCTTTAAGAGCACGCAACACATTTAAACATTGCAGATAATAAATTTGTTCTTCGCTTGTTGGGAATATTATAATAATATTTTAATAAATTTGATCCAAATGTGGTTTTAAGCTTGCTTTACTCTGTAAGCAGAATAATAATTTTGTTTATCCGCACGCCTGTTGTCGGAGGAGCTTCACATTATGATGTGAACACGTTATGGCACAGTCTGTTGTTGAATTCTGCAAGATTATATTGGGATCATTTTATACAGTGTGATCAATGATGGTCTTAAAATAGTGTGGAAATTTGCACGGTGTAGAACCGGCTTTAATTCAGCAATAAAGTGCACTATCGGGTTTATTTGATCCTTTCTTTAATATAGAAGAGACGATTGACCTGTGTACCGCCAAACCTTTCTCTCCTCCTTTCACTTTCATAAATATTCAGGGAGGCCGGCTGCATGGGTGGTCATGACATACATTATTAACCCCCGACTCGTCCCCTTACACCACTCGAGCACATCCACGTTGACAACCTCGACCTCCCGCCGCTGTTGTGCTAGCAGCATCTCCGCGCGTCCTTTTTTCATGCTCGCTGCCTGTTCTCTCGCTCCCTAAATGAGTGGGCCAGTGACTGTAACATCCTGCCATGAATGTAATCCATGAAGTCAGTGCTAGTTTGCTGAAAGGGACAGAAAAGAGAGAAATTGGGAGCGGGAGAGGGAGAGGTGGGTGGTAAGGCTGCATCCAGAACATAAATCACATGGCATGCTCAAACTGTTGGACGTCGAAACCAATTCCACTGCTCAGTTCGGCGGCTAAGATGTTCCCAGGACTCGCTAACGTCAGAGCAATTTCAGCTTCTTCCCTTTTCTTGTTTTTCTCCCCCTCTCTAGTGTCATGAGTATTTTTCATATCTGCCTGATCATTATGATCATTTAAAGCTGGAAGTACGCGTTTCTGTAACAGAAAATGTCTCCTTGAAAATGAGTTTATTGCCAGGTAAAGGGCTTGGAAATTAAGTGCTTATGGTGTCGATTCTTTTTCCTTCCTCAACTGAGCACAAACTCAACACTTGCAAAGCGGATGCATGCGGACACAGAAATTACATCTGCTTCATCATCTCCGCCGACGCGTGTTCAGTGGAAAACGGGCTTACAGACCTGTCGGAGTTTCTTGTTCCAGTTCAAAAACTGGATTTTTGTCGCTGCACAGGTTTCTTTTATTGAGCGACTTGAGACTCCGCGCTTTTATCAGTGCAGTTAAATGCTGATAAACGACCGCAAAGAATGTGCCGAAGTGCAGTTATTAACGATTGCACACGGGTGTAATGTGTAGCTATTGGAGGCGTGACGCAAGTGTGTAAATTCGGCATGTGCTTTATGTAGGACAATCCAATTCCATAGGCAAAATGAGAGAAGGATGATTCATCATCAGAAAATGAAATGATCAGGCATGTAACGATTCACCCAATCCACGATTCGACTCAATTCGCGATATTTGGTTCACGCGTCGATTTTGCCAGGATATATTTGAAAAAAATTTAAAGAGAATTTTATTACCCAAAAATACAACATTTACTTTATCTTTATCAACTTAAACATTTGTCTTGTTAAATAAGTTTGGTATCATTTTCTCAATATCCAACAATAATTATTTACAAACATTTCTAAATGTTGGAGAAAAATTTAATAACCTGTTAACCAAAATATCCTTTTTATTGAAAATGGAAAACAGTTTGAACATGCCTATTCTTAATAAGTAAAAAAAAAAAAAGCACGAATGTAAAAACTACCTACATTTGCTTCTCTTTTTTTCAATCTGGAAAAAGATCTGTTTGTAAAGTTAATCACACAAAAGCTTTTTCCAATTTTAGATCTGGTGTTTCGCAGTATTCGATGTCGCTTACGCCTGCGGTGTCATCACGAGTAGTCCCGCTATCGTACGTTGTTGCACCCTCTGCTGTCTAAATTACTCAGTTACAGCCAGGAAAGCCTCAGATTATTCGTGGTTATTTTTTTCTTTCCATCGATTCGAATCGTCATAAAATTGCATAGTGAGTCACAAATGCTAAAGAATACAATTCTAAAGAAATCGCAGGAAAAACCTGACTGGTGTTTCAGCATTTTGAGTCAATGATTGGTAGGCTTGGCAGGCAGGCGGTTGGTAGGAAGCATATTCTTACGCCTGGATGTCTGTATGTTTATGGAATAATGCAACATGAAAGGCTTCCAATTTTGATGTATATTTTAGCAAAGCTGTGGAACTACTATAAGTCTTTCCACATAAGCATCGCTCTAGAGCATCCGTGTCCGACTTGGTGACTCTAGGGACAGAGCCGTGCAGACTGGAATGCCTGACTGTTGGAGCCTGAGACCGTGCCTCGTTGCTTTTCACAATCTGAGAGACTAGGAGGGGGGGTGGGAGGGAGGGAGGAAGAGCTGTAATGAACTCGGGCTCTCGGTGATCTCATTAAAGCCTGAGCTGCACAGCCTCCCTGGAGATGCAGATTATAAACCTTTAGATCTTTAGATGCTTCAAGGAGCAACAGGAAAAGTGGATGAGTTTAGAAGGAATGGCAGATTCAAAGCTGAAGGAGGGTGACAATGAACGAGTTCGAGTAGACGAGATTAATCGGAAAGGCGACATCAATATTCTAACGTTGGACGGTATTCAGGGTTGAATTCAGCCCGCATCATTCATCCCGAAGCTGCACATCAGACCCAGTTCCTCACGATTCAGACCTTGGACTTAATCACACTTTTTTACGTAATGCCATCTTGAGTGAGGAGCAGTAATACCTTTACCATCTGACGGATTGTTGTAGCCACGGTGCATCATTCAGTTTATGTAAAAACGCTTAAAATAAAAAAAAAAAGGCATTTGCTTAAAATGAGCTGGATAAGTATAACGGCTTATCCTTTAAAACAAGGATGTTTTCTTTACCGGAAAGTGCGCTGAATTACCAGATGCATTTAACAATATTGTTAATCATTTGATGTATAAAAATAGCTAATTACAGCGTGATGAAATGGCTTGTATCACTCGCGTTTATTCCAGTTTCTTGTCCTGATTTTAGTACCCCGTGGTTACGTTAAGTTGTGCGACATATGGAGGATGATGCAAACAAATAAAATGCAAAATAATAGGATGCGGTGGATCGAGTGCTGTTTTATAAGCTGCTGAATAATAAGCGGAAGCTATGATGTTGAATTATACCACATTTGTTGGCAGCTATTCATGCAGCAAAATAATGACAATATATAAGGTTTTTTTTTAATTTCTCATTTTTAATACTTGCTTTTATGTTAGCGATATTACATTTGACGGTAAATAAAAATAAGCTCTTAACTTCTTAAGTCCTCATTTTCTATCCCATCATTTTTGGGTACTTAAAAATGCTGCGTAACCCGACTATGAATTCAGGTAAGTTTGTGCTGGAAGGATCAGGTTTCCATTCCTCACTCCATATCCCTCATATTCGTTTCACTGCATTTACAGAATAATGCGCAGGCGATAATAATAATAATATCTTTACAATGAATAATACATTTTTTCCCCAGCAGTGGCAAATTTGGAATATTTTTTTTAGTAAGCCAAACGCATGTAGCCCTAATTTCTCCGGTGATCCTTTTCATGCCATGTGTTGCATCCAATAAAGTCGTCCGTCAGCGTTGCTATGAATTTTGCATGAGTTCATGGAGATGTGATTTGCTTGCACAAAAATTCTTTTCCTGCAGTAAAATCCTCAAAGCAATCCTTCTTTCTCATTCGTGCGTTGTTTACTTT
Organism: Parauchenoglanis ngamensis; assembly: GCA_030014255.1. Classification (NCBI taxonomy): domain Eukaryota; kingdom Metazoa; phylum Chordata; class Actinopteri; order Siluriformes; family Auchenoglanididae; genus Parauchenoglanis; species Parauchenoglanis ngamensis. The sequence continues at coordinate 25,387,139 of JAQMYM010000038.1, read as the reverse complement.
CTTTTCTTCTCATGGTTCTCCATGTAATGGTCTATTATGTAGTGCGTATATTGCCTAAGGAGCCATAACTGCGAGTGTCTCTGCCCGGAGAGTCTGATCAATACGAGAGGCCGAACTGAGATTTGATGAGCTCCCAATATCGCCAGCATGTGACTATTTGGGTGCAATATCCGTTTCTCCGAAGAACGAAAGAAACGGATAAAGAAAGAAGTGAGGCTCTTAAGAAGCAGTTACTCTATCGATTGTGTCTCTAACCTGTGCCACTCTCTAAAGTCTGTGTTCATCGTTTTTCCCCTAGGGTGTTAAAACACGAAAAAATACAAGGAGGAGTCATTAAAAGAAAGCCTCTGGAGAGAGGCGCACTACATGCGATTGTGTGATCAACGTCCTCTTTAGTTACACAGTGTAGGGATATGTAAGGAATAAAACACGTGAGGACATGCTGCTCCAGGAAAGTGATCAACTGTGCGTTGATGTGATGTCCAATGTGAAGGTGAGTAACTGTTACCACACCAATGTTGATAATTCTCATGCAGCAGCAGCACACCCTGAATGATTCTATTCCTCTGTACTCTGTCGTCAGCCACCACTGTATTTCACGCCGTCCTCATCCCTGAATCTTACTACCGTTAAATAAGTTTAACCACAATAATAATAATAATGATAATGATGTAGGCGGTACGGTGGTGCAGTGGTTAGCACTGGCGCCTCACAGCAAGAAGGTCCTGGGTTCGTTCCCCGGGTCACCCAGGGTGCCTTTCTGTGTGGAGTTTGCAGGTTCTCCCCGTGCATGCGTGGGTTTCCTCCGACAGTCCAAAGACATGCAGATTAGGTCAACTGGCTACTCTAAATTGCCCATAGGTGTGAATGTGAG
>JAQMYM010000038.1:25334172-25379274 GCA_030014255.1 Parauchenoglanis ngamensis | reverse complement strand
TGTATACGTATATACGTATATATATATGTGTGTATATATATATATATATACACGTATATATATATGTGTATATATATATATATATACGTATATATATATATAAACACATATATATACGTGTATATATAATGTATGTATAATGTGTGTATATATATATATATATATAAACACATATATATACGTGTATATATAATGTATGTATAATGTGTGTATATATATAAATATATATATATATATAAACACATATATATAATGTATGTATAATGTGTGTATATATATATATATATAAATATATATACACACATATGTATATATGCACACGTGTGTATATATACACACATATATATACATACACGTATATATATACACACATATATACACATATATATATATATATACACGTACACGTGTGTATATATATACGTATGTATATATATACAAGTATATATATACACACACGTATATATACATACGTATATATATATATATATACACATATACATATACGTATATGTATATATATACACACGTATATATATATGTATATATATATATACGTATATATATATGTGTATATATATATATGTATATATATGTATATATATATGCGTATGCGTATATATATACATATATGTATGTATATATATACGTATGCGTATATATGTATGTATATATATATATACACATACGTATATGCGTATATATATATACATATATATATATATATACGTATATATATATATATATGTACATACGTGTATATACACACATACAAAATTATTAGCAGGTCATATTGCAGGGCAGCATAACCCCTGGTTTCAGCTCTCCAGAAACCCCAGGTGGGCCATACCAGCCCTTCTCTTTCTTTCTCTCTCTTTGCTGGATTTAGTGCCCCACCTGGTTCCAGCACCTTCTGCTCGCCTTCAGGCTGTCTTGATCCTGTGTGTCCTGCAGTGACAGGTCAGACCTCACCCTCAGACTTCTGAGCTACCAGTGCCTTCAAACACAACTGCTTTTTTTTAGGGGTTTATCTTTTGCTTTACATTACACGTTCAATTTGGTAAAAAAAAAAAAAAGTCTGAGCTTTGAACCATGCTTTTCTGAACAAAGCACCTGCTTATCTACAAGCTGTGCCACCAACTCTTAGGAGCCACACTGCTTTTTTTAGGGGTTTGTCTCTTACCTTACATTAACCATGCAGAAGATGTAATTTGGTAAATTAGAACTTTGAACCATGTTTTTCTGAACAAGACCACCGCTTGCTAACAGGCTGAGCCACCACATTCTGTTGTACAATGCTGGGTTTTTTTAGTGATTTATCTTGACCTTACAAACAGCTGGGTCAAGCTTCAATCCAGAGTTGTAAGAACTCATCACCTGCTTATTAATTTACCTTATTAAGCTCACCAAACATGTTAGAGAGCCTTGGAAATATCTTGGGGGGAACTATTTTTCAATTTACATCGCTGATGCACAAAGACTCATGTAAAAAAAAAAGGAAACAAAAGTCAGTCATAATGTGGTACAACTGTTGTGTCGCCGTCTCACAATCAAAAATTGCAAGTTCGAGTCTCAGGTCAGGTCAGGTCAGGTCAGAGTTAGGTTAGGATAGGGTCTGTGTATGTTCGTCTTGTCTGTCAAGCTCTCTGAGTCTTCCTTACAACTGTGTATGCAAAGTGTTCTCTGTAAGTTCAACCCCTGAACTAGATAGAAAATCTACCTCGTTCAAATTAAGCCACTACCACCCTAAACAGAATGATGTAATTGCTGATCATTAACAACAAATGTAAACCATAGCAAGGAAAATACTTTGCAAGAAGACAAGAAAAACACCAGAGTGTGTAGATTGAGCTGAGGTGAACAGGCACATGCAGCCAAACCATGACAGAAAAGTAGATTTTGCTTTTCACTCTAGGAACTATGAGGCAACGGAGATTACCAACCAATTAAGAGCTCTACAAATACTTTAGTACTCACAGAATCAACCGTTATTGTGGTTGGCCTAGTCGTACTGAAACTGACAAAAAAAATAGCTGGATTGAGATCTAACCTCGCTGCTGGTTCCAGATGTGTGTGTGAAAGAAAATGCCAGAAAGCAGGAGGACATGTTTGGATGTAATTCCAGAATTTTTCTCTCAAGCAGATTTTGTTCTGTCTGTTTTGTGTCCCCCTCTTACCCCATCTGTCCCGCTGGCTCCACACGCAACGGGCTCCTCTATTTGGACCATCTGTCATATGGTGGTTGTTCCAATTCATGCCAATAATTGTTATTTTCAGAACTTTTGACCCAGTATTTGTTCAAGCTCAGAGCTAGGACGTAACCACCATCAACTATTAAATGAGCCACATGAATTTTAGATAGGAGAATGTGTAAATGTATGTAAGCGTGAACGTGTATTAATTTTTGTCCTGATCTTGATCATTCAAAATCCGCATGGTACGTCAACACTTTTCCCCAGGACGTTACTGGTCAGACACATCCGAGCGAAAATATCAAGGAGAATTTTGGAAAACCAACGCCCAGGTGCACCAACAGCTTCTTCGTGGGTTCGTTAAGGGTTCACGGGTAATGATGGCTGCATGGTTATTCCTAGTGCCTTCAAGGGTTCCTCCGGAGGAACAAGGACGTGGTGTGAGAAGTTGCGGCAACGACAGGAAGTGGTGGTGGTGTTTGAGTGAGAAAATCACATCGCTCTTTGCTCTGAAAAACACCCAACCCTCCGGGAGTCCCCTAAAGATACCTCACACCCCTGAATCAAAGGAGAGCAAGTCGTGCCCGCTCTCTCCGATTCAATCCATTTTAAATGGTCATGCCTCCTGGATTTTGTTGCTGCTTATGATGGTCACTCCAAGCTTCTAAGAATAATAGAATAGACCTCATTGGCCATCACATTTTTAATATCTAGCATATTAACAGTGCAAACATGAGTTTATATCTTCCCAGCTTATCGGTGAAGCTCTTGCGTAGTGAAGAGCCTGGGCTTATGTTTATATGTGCTATGTATCATTTGCATACGTGTTCATGGATCAAGCTGAGAAAGGGAAAGACCTTGAATCAGACACACTACGAGCCAGTTTCAAAGGATTATATTTTTTGATATGCATGCTTTAATCACCCAGATAACGCATTCTTTATTCTTTCTCTTTTTGTATAAACATTGTCCTATAGCTGGCACAATAACCTGTATACAAAGTAACACAAAGAAAACTAGTTACACTTTCAATGACGACAAACCTCTTTACGATAAGGCTCATTAATAAACATTTTATCATCACTGATCTCCTTAATTAAGCAGCAACCCCTGGGATCTGGCTCAAAGTACAGTTTAGCTGGTACTGTACCCTTTTCCCTCATCTCATGATGAGACTCATCGTATCTGGTCATTTCTCACACACAGTAATACTCACACCGAACACACAATAAACAACAGAACGGCTCTCAGTTCTAAGATCCAGACTTATAATACTGTGTCTGGGTATTAAAAAGAATAAATTGTGTTAAAACGAGATAAGCATATAATTTGCAAGCTCCATATTCTGGACCAGTGACGGAGACACCTAAACACGAAAACTCGAGCCTGCTATTACCAAGAAACATTGATTAACGCAGCAGTAACGTAGATTCACGATGGTCTTCTGTGGAAAATATGCAGGATCATCACCAGTAGTCATTGATTAGGTTGACTATCAAGCACAGCGGGCATCTGTGCCATCCTGTAGCTCCTGAGTCTGGCTCTGATGTGTTCCTCACAGCGAGAGTGGCGTGGTTGGGCGCCATCACTCTACGACATGCTTGTCTCCGTGCCGATAGGAGGCCGGGATAATTGGGCCAGTGTCAACACGGGCTGAGAGTTACACTCATATTGCAGAGCCCTTTCTATATATGCATCCATCTCCATGCAGCAGCAGTTACCTGGTAAAATGTTAGAGAGGAAACAAAATAAAGCGGTCTCACAATCATTTCCACAGCAGCACGTTTGAATTTTTTTCTTTTCTTTCTTTCTTTTTTTTTATTCAAAAACACGGCCCATTCTTTTCTAACGTACAAACATTTCTAATTTTTTTCGCTTGCCTACCGCCGTGGCAAGGTTTAGCCAATAATATTACATAAACATATAAAACCATAATACACATTTAAAGGTTAACGGTATGATAAACGTACAACCGCGCATCACCGTTTTCAGGCACTCATGACATTTATAACAGCACATTTTCACATTAACAGAGTATCTATTCAGGTGTTTATGAAAATGGTTAGAGTATTTGCTAACATTTAACAAATATTCTAGCCCTGTTGTTAATAAAGCTACATGAGCGCTACGTAAGCCCTTCAAGACAACTGGCAAATGACTTAAAAACAAAGAAAGTAGTTTTTTGTTGCTGGAGTTAATCTTAATAAACATTTAACAAATTATATAAAATTAATATAAACCTCTTATTTGTACTTGTATATATGCCATTTATATACAGTAAAGAATCCTCAGCTCCAGCTTCTAGAAGTCATGAGGACTGTTGATCAACCTACAAATTAGTGATGCTGTACAATTTACTAACAATACACCCGTCCCTGAATGAAAATCATCTCACCGGAAGAATAACCCAAAGCTTTACAAAGGCTGGTTTCACCTCCTACACAAGCGGAAGCGATTCATTTCCACAGCGAATGAATTTTTATCCAAAACATCTTTTTTTCTGCCTGCATGCACTATTCTGCAATATTACTTCCTCTGTATTTCTCAGATATACTGTAGAGATATGATCGTATACACGTTAACGTATCGTAGGACGCGCTAGGCCTGCGTCATCCAGATGATCACTAATACGAGCTCATGACAACCACCCAGAGGACGACGGACCATCGCTATTTAGTTGTAAGCGTGCGTCTGGGAAATTGCATCTTTGGAAATGCGTCACGCAGCCACGCGCCTTCTAATGGCCCTCCGAAAATGGAGCTGCCGCGTAAGGCGCAATAGAAGACGGGCCATCCGTAACCGACCCTGTCATCCCGACACAGAACTCATTCACATCTCCGCTTATTCCCATTATCTGCAGGCCAACGATGCACCCTGCGACCCGATTACAAGGGACGCAGGTGTTCGCTGCAATGTCAAATCTGTTATCTTTGGGGTGGGGTGGGAGTGTTGTGTTGCTGGACACACAACTGAGAATTAATGACCGCTATCTCACGCTGCTTTGTGAAGGAGTTCAGAATTCACTAGCATTTTGGAGAATATCTTCCAACGACCAAAAAAAAAACCCAATCAGGATGGGATGTGTTCTCAATGTGGCTGTGAGAGAACATTGCATTGCACGTTCATCAACCCCATGTTTAGTTGAAGCAGTTCCTATGACAGTACATCAGATAATTACTGCAAGGAAGTGGTGTAACTGAAAAATCCCTTATTTAATTCTGGGTACTGATTTATGTTAGTTTCCTTTCTCCAGTGTAAGAATCAGTGCAAAATACAAGTTGTAATATATGAATAAAGGGTGTGTGTGCGCGCGCGTGCTGATGAAAGCTAGCTTGTTTTTTTTTTTTGGGTCACTCGATCAGGATGCGATCCTTCAGAGCTGTCACACTGGCAGTAATGAGGGGACAGGGGATTTACTACACAGCTATCCTCCCTCTAAAGGCCTGCATTGGCACCATTAAGTCCAGTAAGAAACCTCGGTAAATTGAAAACCTTTCACCCAATCAAGAAGGAGGACAATTGTATAAATGTTCAGATGACTAGCAAGTAAATAGATGTGTCCGAACACACCTGTCTGTTACCAGTATATAAATTCATATCGATGACACTTTCTGGTCACCGAGATGAAAAACACGTCTCAAAATACAACGAAACTGAAAAAGAACACCATGCAAACCACTGGTCGGCACCATATTCTCTAGTTATGAACAGCACGAACTACGTTTTTACACATGTTTTTTGGGGTGCAACGGCCCTGCGTAAACCGAATAGCCGTGAATCGAATCCCGTGCCAATCGCCCATACATATTACAGACGTCCTGTGGCAAATTTACATGACCCCGCCTCCCCCTGTAAAACTAATCCCGTCTGAAGAAAGCTTTAGCGTTGCCTAAAAAGCACAGAAGAGTAGCGCATGAAGTTTAAACCCGAGGTGAAGCTAGACAATGCTAGGTAATGTTATCATAGCTAGGTAGCTAACATTTGATAGCTGGCTTGATATTTTAAACTGAATCTCTTTAGCTTACTTAAATAAATTTAAAAAAAGTGAACATCACTGATTTTCTCTTTTGATATATTTGAGGTCTTGTATTTAGGAAGACTACTTGCAACAAAACAAAAAGCATCTATTTGGTAGAATTTGACAAGCAAAAGCATTTTTTTGTTGTTTTTTTACACCAATAGTGGTAACGAAGCAGTCCGGTAAAAATAGTTTTCCATTTTATTTTTAATAAATACAGCAACGTTTTACTCCGTCTCCATTTTACCACAACTGCTTTATTCTTCTTTTTATTTTTTTTTCTCTTCGCCACACACTTCCTGGACATCATTTAAGGGGTTGGGATATAAAGTCTGATTTGAATAAGCCACATTATTTTCATGGCAGAGTTTGTGGGCACTTTTTTTTTAAAAAAAAAGAAAAAGAAACCAGCCACCGCGTCAGTACCAAGAGAGGTCCTGTTGCTGCGGAAATGAAATGAGGCTCCACTTGTCGTGTTAGAATGATTAAGGACCTTCTCTCTCCAGCGCACTTCTGTCTTCTTTCTTTGTCTTTATTATTGTTTTTCTTCACTCCTGGGACAAGCTGCTTCAATAAAGGGGCAGGGGAGGGGATGAAGCATATGAATTAGGCGCACAAATTCTAATGCGGGTTTATTCGAGTGTGCCGCAGTTATCCAAATGAGCCATCTGCGTAAGAGCAACAAAAGCGAGACAGACAATCTCGTATTCTGCTCCATCCACTCATCGTATAGTCAACATGCTAGAGGAATAAAGACCGAGGGGGAGGAGGGACAGACGAGCTCAGTCTGTTCGAGTCTAATTGGCACTTGCAGAAATCATGTCGGTTGTCTCTGCCTGTTAACAAGCTTTTCATGGCAGCCAGCTGTATTACGGGCAAGGAGATATCGACAGGAGAGAACCGAGCCAGATCGACAGGAAGGAACTGATGCATGGACTTCCCCCTCGTGCTCGTCGTCCTCTGCCTACTTTTGTGTCTTTTTGGCAACACATAGGGCCATGAGTGGGGATTTCGAAAGCTTAGCACGATCGATGTAAAATGCTTGTATGAAAGGCGAGACGTAGCAACCCTTCCACTGATTACACTTCTCCGATTGATCGAATCCGTTAATGCAGAAACAAGCAACCGGGATGTGCTGACTCATGCCAAAACCCTAACCTAACTACAGATAAAACAGTCGGCGGTGACAGGAAAATAGCCCCTCTCAGACAGACCGAGGCAATGGTTGTGGAATTGCACATCATACTTCTCTCTACAGCCCTGTGAACGATAACACAGTTATGCATTGGCTGTGCGCGTGTCTGTGCGAGAGAGAGATATCGGCTCAAGCGAGGATCAGATTTTTTTTTTCTTCGGATCAAATAATATCCAATACCAGGTGAGCTGGAAGAGTAGCAGGGGAAAGCTCGGTCAGCTTATCCTTTATGTAGGATTTAAGGGGACGTATTAGCAGAAATAGAATATAATAATCATGTCTATTGGTGTGTAATTACCTGTAATTACAAATCGTGTATTTGTAAGCTTAGAACGAGCCTTTTATATGTACACGGGGAGCGGGTCCACCCCTACGGGGCCGCCATGTTGCACCGCTACCGTAAAACCCGAGAGGGGAGAGGAATCAGCGTTTGCTGGTGCCGGCTAACAGGTTCGAGAACCCAAATTTTGAAAAATGGAGGATCATACGTATTATTTACGCTGAAAGAGCACGGGAGCGTGAACGCAAGTACTTGGAAGTACGCTACGGGCACCGGACGGCCGCCGTACTTTCTAATACACTTTTGTAAAGGGAGGGGCGTTCAGGTGGTTGAATCCTAAGGTGGACCTTTTAGCTGCGGGCATGTTTACAGCGCAATTAGCAAAAACATGGGCACTACTATATCAAAATGGTGAACTAAAAATTAAAAATATGTGATGAGGCACAAAAGATCAGCGCAGTAAACAAAATCTCCAAGTTCACTCACTCGAAACTTAGTGCTTGAGCAAGGTATAGACACTGCTCATATGAAATAGATATCTATCTGAATACAGTGCCCATGCACATGTCACATGAGGGCATGATAATGCCCCACTTGGCCACTAGAGGTCAGAGTGCCACGATTTCTGTTTGTTGTGCCATGTTCACAGTATGGCAACCACATGTTCTTGTCTTTTCTATGACCAGTATAATAAATTTGGACAGTTTTTGCAGCGCGCGTCTGTAAGAGGTTCTTCTTGGTTCTCTGGTTTCCTCCCACTTCCCAAAAAACATGCCAGCAGGCAGACTGGCGATTCTTTCTCACCCCTAGTTGTAAAATGTGGAGTCCTGTGACGGACTGATGTCGCGTTCCTGCTTTGTTCCCAGCGTTCCTGGAACAGATTAATAATTTTTTTTTTTAAATTCATGCATGTATTTATTTGAAATAATTTACAAACAGTTTAAAACTCATAATTCAATCATCATGCTTACGGATTACCAGTCTCGCAGTTCATCCTCTCCACGAATCTGACATTAAAGTTCTCGTTCATGTAATCTGCAGGCCCAAAGACCACTCGCCGACCTTTAAAGCTGAACGTGAGCAAGGTGACTACCGTAAACGGAAGTAAAATGATCTTCACTACGGAGCAGTAGGTACGGGGCAGAGCATGAATATTTCATAGATGTCAGCTCTTATTTAGGAACAGATTACAGGAGGGGAAGGGCAGAAGGGAGGAGCACAAATAGAAGAGTATCAAACAGCGAGAATATCAGTCGGACGGCGAGCGGATGAATTATAAAAAAGACCAGACAGAAAAAAAAAAGTGCTAGACATCGTGTCCTTCAGTCCTCCTCTCGCTTTGATTCTTCACCACTGTCGTTCTAACCAGTAGTTTCCCAAGTGCCGTGTTTGGCCTGCATGTTTAAGCGTGAGCACTTTTGTATAGAAGTGTCTTACCGTCTCTACCCTGACGAACTTCATTTGTTTGCATAAATTCCCCTTTTGCCCTTTTCGGTCTACTCTGAACTCTGTATTATTCATTTCTCACTCCCTTTCTGTCTGCTTGTCTCTCCATCTCCCTGTGATCTCCCCAGATGGGATTATTTACCACAGGTTCCTGCTGAAATTCTCAGCTCACCCGAGGACAGACTGCAGCCACACGGCAATCAAAGTAAGATCATTCTTTCCTCCTGACCCTCAGGGACCGAGTGTGTTTGAGAGAAAGGAAGAGAGAGAGAGACAGACAGACCGAGAGAAAGAGAAGCACAGAGCTTCAAAGTGAAACCTTGGGTTTTCTAAGATTTATTTGTGATGCAACAAAGGTCATAACACTGGCCATACAGATGGATAGTGAGACAGCAAGTGAGGGCAGAAGATTCGAGAAACGGTCCGTGTGAACGCAGCTTTTATGCAAGCTATTTCATAAATCGGGGGTGGTGGTGAAAGCACAGGAAGACATGGTCATCACAGGCAAATCCATGATCAGAATATGAACAGGCCACTAGAATCAAAACCCAAAAACATGAGCTATACAAAAGACTGGATCCAAAGGAGGAATAAAAGACAGGAAACATGAAGGTTTTCGGACAGTCGGGACCCCGGCTTGTACCGCGCCTGTCGATCACGATCTCTTTACCTTTCCTCATCAACGAAGAATCTTTGCACCAAATTGTCCCAATTTCTTATTCTGTTCTTCACTTTAAAAGCATATTGCGCTACACCACTGCTCCACAGGGTGATGAGTGTCCAGCGTCAGAGCTTTGTAAATCGCAAAAGTAAAGCTGTAATTTTTATATTTCAGACGGAGAAAAATCTTCAGGATGGAGAGCTTTGCGGTTTCTTAGCATCCTTACGAACTGGATTCTTTTCGGTCTCATCTTCACGAGCAATAAAAAAAAATAGATGCTGTTGAGGGAACGACTTATTTTAGCTGCTACAACACGAGCGATTACAGGGACCAACTCGTCTTGTACTACCACATCCTTAAACAGAACCGCAAAAGGTTAAATGCAACATTTTACATCATGTAAAATTTTGGCAAATGGTTGTGAAATAAATGGAATAAAACAGTTTGTGTTATTGGAAAATAATTATTTTCTTTTAGAGTGGTAAAAGTAACCGTTTTTAACCTTCAGGCCACATCGCAGCACCTGCATTTTCCTGAAACTATTGTTTTATTGTTTACGAATTTAATAACTACCACAATTTCAGATTTCCACGATTACAGTGAACACGTAGTAGGTAGTAAGTTACGAGAATGAAGGTACTCGTCTAGACCCATCGATGGGTCAAGACGTGACTTCTTTTAAAACGAACATTCATGAGAAATGTTCTGACACCATGTTGGACTTTTCTCGAATATGTGCGGAATTTTGGAGCTGCAGTTTTAGTACTTGATCGTATGCTCTTTGATCATAACTTCGTCTCGTTACTCCGAATCACCTTGGGTTTGCCGTCACATTCATTAGCATCCAGGGCAATATGCTGAGCAACACAAACAAATGTTTTATTCATTATTAACAAGCAAGTGTTATGGAATTTGTCATGAAAAATGAATGAATCAAAACACCCTCTGTACTGTAAACATAAATAAGCAACAAGAACGTGCTGGAGGTGTTATGCCGCTACGGCTTCATATTGCAAAAACTTCTTTGAAGAGTCAATAAAAAGAAATGAGCTTACACTTCTTGCAAGGCAGGTGGAACAGTTCACTCATTTCAGTATATTTTTTGTCGCTCGATTCTAGCGATCATGTCCAAATGCTAATTCAAATCAAATAAATCTGTAAAAAGTGGTCCGCTTCTGACAATCACGCCCATACGGTGGTCTTCCCCAAACGTTTGCCACCAAATTGTGTCCAAACAGGCCAAAATCTGTTCGAACTTCCCCGTGCTAAAAGCGGGCTCCACGAAGACACGGTTTGCCAGGGTCGGTGTGGGAGAACTCGAGTGAGCAGAGCCTCGACCTCAACCCCACCGAACTCTATCGATATGAACTGTAATGACGGCGGCACGCCAGGCCCCCTCCATTCGACATCGGTGCCCGACTTCACTCTTCTGGGAAGGCTTACCGCTAGATTATGGCACGTGGCTGTGTGGATTTGCCCATTCGACCGCAAAAGCATCAGTAGAGGTTACTGTAACTGCAAAGGGGAAACAACGCTCTGTTCATGCTAATTGTTTTGGAATGGGCACGTATGGGTATATCCAATATAATCAATCGATCGAATACTACTACCTTTGATTCCTCTTCTGATTATGTCCAGCTGTTTTGTATTCGCTCTTAATCAGTAGTCTATTTATACCAGGTCGGGTCTGTAAACGTCATCCCGTTTCAGTCCTCCGGCGTCTAGTTTTTGATTCTCGCTTATTCAGTTTATGATTATGGCTTGCCCTCGTTTTGTGTTGCGTGACTGTACACCGTGCCCTGCCATGGACTCTAACTTTGATTACTGGACTGCCCTAGATAAATCTCACATTGAGCATACACATTTGTGTCCAGCCTCATTGAAAGGCACATCATATAAACATAAGCACTAAATATTACAGTACTGAATAGTGAATAGTACAGGACTAAACGAACACAGTAACCAGTGTCTTGCCAAATGCTGAGAATTAACAGCTTGTTTGTGCTGATGGCACTTGTACCACTTACCTCATGATAGAAGGGAACGGTCTATGGATCGGGTGAGTGGCATCCCTCCCTGGTTAGAGGATGTTTCATGCATTCCACCACCCAGTCATACAGTTTGTTAGTACGATCTTGGGGGGGACAGGAGAACTTCCTTTTCACAATTTCCTGTGGTTCACGGTGACTATCGAGCGCTACACTGTCACACTATGGACCTCCGAGATACTCGAGCAACTCCATCAGTTGGAGTTGTATGATCACGGAATCTCTTGTGTCGATAGAAAATAGTGACGGATTAAGATCCGGTGTTTAGAAAGTCCAAAATCCAATTATACACAGGTTTGCTGATGCTAGGGTAATTGAGGTTTGTGACCAGGCTGGAGGGAATGGCAGTATTGAGGACTGTAGTAAAAATCAAGGAAATCCATTCCGACATTTGTGGTGTTGGTGTTATCTGGGTGGGTCAGGGTGGAGTGCAGTGCTATTTAGATGGCATCCTCCATTGATCTGTTCTGTGCAGTAAGCGAACTGATGGGGATTTAGTGTGAGGGATAGACCAGCATTGAAACTGAGTTCTTGAAACTGGTGAATGGAAAAAACACAATATCAAGACCTTAGTCAGCAGCCCAGCAGAAGCCTTGAACACATGGCCAGGGACGTCATCAGCCAGCAAATGTAGGTGTAGCCACACTACCTAGTGCAGAGCTGGTTTCAGCAATGAAGGATTAAAGAGGCAGTTTGTCAGGAGGAGCTCCACTTTGATGGCTTTTGTACTAATCGTACTTATCCCCAGTGAAGCAAACACAAAAAATGTTAAGACAGGCATCGGTTTGCTGGGACTATATATTTAGGCTTACGGTCTGAGAAAGCCCTTTCCACACGTGGCAGGGGATGGAATTTTGCTGCAATGGTCCACTTGTGCCCTAAGAAGGAAGCATCATTGCAAATATATGTTCATCAACTGATCACCTCTATCCCATGATGAAGCAATTCTAATATAATGGGAGCAGTCTCTTACAGGATGGCCGCGCCTCGATCCACAGGACACAATGGCTCACAATGCTTGCTGAAAATGACGTAAATCATATGCAATGGCCTGCCACGGTCACCTAGGGTTAGCGTCCTTTGGAAAACTGGATTACTAGAATCAATATAACCAATATCTAATCCATGTAATACGAGTAACTTGCACCTTTTAATATCCTATAATCAGCTTTAGACCAGGCTGATTATCTGTGCGATTCTCTTCCCTTGTTTTATTTTGCCGATGTTTTATACGAACCATAAAGATATTTTATACGTTTAGAAATGGGTATTCCTTTTTAAGAGATGGAAAAAAAAAAAAATTATGGTCAAACACTCCCACCCCCACAGAAAAGTGAAAAATATTGGCTATAATGTAACCAATATCAATCGAGTCAGAATAGAGAGTTGGGCCACATTTTTGTGATATGAAATACAACAAGTCAGTGTGTTCTGGTCCTTGATTTTAAAGATCAAATTAGTTCTCTCTCTCTCAAAAGAGAGAGAATGAAAATTGTTCTTTTACAGTTCACTTGGCTTGGTGTTTATAGCCGTGTGGGTCTTGTTAAAATTTAACAGCAGCACTGTTTTGTTGTTGTGCTTATTTCGATGGTGCGGTTTATGCAATGGGATTTGGAAGCATTAGGGTATCTAAAGCCTCTTGGGGGAAAAAGGGGGGAAAAAAAAGTCTAGTAATGCATCAGACAGGACACACAAGGATTTATTGTGCTACTCTGGCTTGTATTAAGGCTTTATGGGCATGTCTATTGTCAAGAGGGATTTATTTGTAGCATTTTTTCCCCACTTGCAGTCTATCCCCATTTCCTTCCCTGGCGTAAACCCTCTAACCTTCAAGCCTGCTTTTCCCTTTTTACCCTTACTGTATACAGTGTTTTATAGACCAAAAATTTATCCATCGTCTACTACTTTTCTTATTGCATTTATCAAAAATATATACCGATTTAGTTGCCACCTATTATTCAGAGACCAGTCCCCAATAGCAGACATGTACAATGGAAACGCCATGTCTGCAGGGGCATTGCTTTAGAGCCGATCGATATTGGAGCTACTGTACATGATGTATAACAATGTCGTGTGACAGACAGAGAGCTAGTCAAGTAGCAGACACTTTAATACGCAAGCAAACTTGCCCAGGTTTACAGCAAAATATTAATTCAGAATTGTTTTCAAAGACTTCTTGCTGACCCTGAAGTGCATATAGTATTGAGCAACACATGGAAGTTTCACAGGAAGCTAGGAAGATAAGTAGCCAAATTAGATTCGCTTTAAGTTGGAATATACCTTATTTCTGGAGATACTTTGCAAAATCGTAAGCTGCGAAATATGGTGATGAACTCGCTTCTCATTTGAAAGATTTCCTGCACAGTTCCTCTAGTGGTCCATAGCACACCCGATGCGTCGATACACACATGCGTCATTTGAGAAACATGGGGGTTTTGATGGGATGCAACACGCAACAGACTGCCACTAACCGCTCCTTACCCCGAAGTCCATTATTTTCATACAACAGCAAGGACTGGAATATATTATTCTGCTTATACCACAAGTAGTTACCAATGATTAATGTTTAATTCATTAATGAATGGCACGTATTGCATTTTAACGGTTTATGGATCGATTTTATGTCGCATAATACCGGAGAAACGTGTTCGTTCCCGTTCTCAGCCACGTTATAGCCGCGATAAAATCGTTCTCTTGCCGGCCGCCTTCTCTCGGTCTTTTCTCACCTGTCATTTTACCAAGAAACCAGAAAGCGCACTTGCCTGAAAACTTTCCTGAGCTGGCAAACATTCAAAACTCCTCCTATAAATGCTCAATTAACAACCTAACAAAATGGCACCACATGAACAATTATACATTTTACTCCGTTAAGCCATGTTTATTTTTATCCATTTATTATTAGTCTTAGAAAACGTTGCGCGTCCGCTGTACAAGCTCCTGTGCGAGATCCGTTACTATAGAAACGATAAATGTGCATCAATATAAACCTAGCGTTCAGGTTACAGCCAGAACTACTGCCCAAAATAACGCACACCTCCTGACCAATCGGATTCATGTATTCATGTACCGTGCTGTGGTACAAATCTAAAACTCCGGTACAAAATTTGTACATGTACGTGGATATATGCATTACTGTCAAATGTAACAGTATACACAACATGGGTGCTAATAGTCAGACGTAACGAACAATTTTGCTTCCAAACATGGCCGGGCTACAGTCCTTGCAGTAATACACCCTACACTCCTCATTCGCTTATTCTTATATAGCCCCATTTATTGTTCTTATTCTATCCCAGTCCCTCATTCCCATCCCAATCCTAGAAGCCCTACCATCTCCTGGGGGACCTATAAGGCCAACTGTGATGGATCACAACAGCTGTGAGAGAAATAAGTGACCTGGAACCAACACCTACATGCGAAAGTAACCTTTGATACCAAGGCAAGAATGAGTTCATAGGAGCGTCTCTTTCCGGTGAATACAGCCCACCTTACCGAAAAGGTATCAACTGTAAAGTTGATTCAAGTATGCAAGGTCAATACGTCTTTATGGACAACCTGAATCAAATTCTTGGAACTTCTAACAAGCGAGAATTATTTTGTTAGGAAGCAAACGAATGGAAGAAATATAGTTGTCTGTTGTGGCTTTTTTAATAACATTAAGCAGGAATACTGGAAATCTGACCTACATTTTTACTTCTACTTGAGCCATGTGAACTGGAAACGGTAACTTTTGCTTCTGGCTACTCATACTTTCAATACATTGACTTTTTTTTTCCCTTTCGAAAACAAGATTTGTACCTACTTTGACAGATGACGTTAAAGCCTTTAAAATGGCACATTAGGGCGCTGGGGAATGGGCAACAGACTCGTTCCACTACTAGTAACCGGTTATAGATTCAATATAGAGTGCAAATTGAAAACGTCATTTGAACATGAACAGGACACTATTGGACGCAAAAATTTAGAAAGCTAAAAACTATTAGCGAGATCTCCCCTTTTAACAAGATCGCAGGGTTGAAGGGTTGTGTAACACGCCCTCTATACCAGATATTGTCCATTATTTCAACGATAATGTCGGCATACGCAACAGTCCTTGGAAATGCATTGCCGATTTTGTTACCTTCTCAAAACTGGTTAAAAGACCCCTATTTAATTGGTAGAAACGGGGGAGCATGAGCAAAATCAGCATGAGCATTACCTAATCCATTTGGCCGATATAATTTGCACTTATATGGATAATTACAGTGCCTAATTGCTTTATGAATCTCGCAACAGGAATACGACACTTGAGCATTAAATGCCTTCACATTTAAACCACAATGCTTTCTCACCAGGCCCTACAGCAAGGATATACCAATAATGATGTATTTATCCCCGACGAGCAAGCCAGAGCTGACTGTGGCAAGGAAAATCTCCCCAGACAACATGAGGAAGAAACCTTGAGAGGAACTAGACTCACGATGGAACCCAATCCTCATTTCAGCAACACAGTAGTGGGAATATTTTCAGAAGTGGGATTATACAGTAAATGATTTCCCTTCTAATTATTCATGGAATATTAGTAAGACTTCAGCTGAAGGTGTGCATACATTTCACATCCGGGTCTGCATGCGCGTCAGGCCGTCTAGCCGCTGGGGAACCGAGGTGGCGTGTTCCAATCGTGCTGAACTGGACTGGGCGAACTGTGGTCAAAATCACTGAACTGTTTCATGTTTTTGCTTGCTCATTTCTCCACTTTGCCGAGTTCTTCACCATTTCTCAATCATCCTCTCTCTCTCTGTCCCTCTCTCCAGTGGCCCACTGCTGGTCTTCATAACACCCTCATGGCTAAAGCCAGATTAATCCCCCACTCATACAGTAAATATGATACATAAAATGCAGTTTAGTGGCATGGTTAAAAACTTTATCAAGGTTCGTTTTTTGTTTAAAAAAAAAAAAATCCAGTTATTTGGAATTGATCCATAACTCGAAGATACCGTGTCACTATTTCCAGGTAATATCTTATGATTTCAAACAAGCTATAATATCCTCTTTTGAAATTATTTTAGCAAGTCATAATAATAAGCTACTAAGCAAAAAGAAAATGACACGGCAAATTCCAAGCGGTGGAATGAACCGGTGTTCGTCGGCGGACTAACCGATGCATTTTAAAATATGAGACAAATAAGGCATATGCATATATATATATATATATATATCACACGATACACTTGCTAGCTGCTTATGAGTGAGGCAGAAAGGAAATATTTTTGCTGGTATGCCATATTTCATAGACGTCTAAAACCTGCAACATAGTTATAAATGAAGTTAGTTATAACTCCATTAGTTATAAATGAAGCTGATTATTACATCGCAAGACTTCAATTATATAATTATGATCGCAGCATTCTGCTTTCTCTATTTCTAAGACAACGTCAGAAAAGAGGAAGCACATTGAAAAAGCACTATGGAAACAACTACGGTCCAATTTCAGATAAGGTTATGGCCAACAAAAAAAAGATGTCTTACAGAAAGACCCCAAAAGAGTACTAATGTTGGTGCAACCCTATATCCTTACATCTGGATCATGAGCAATGATTGCCTTTATATTGATGCATTTCAGTCAACAATCCTATTTATTGCTTTTAGAGCGCTGCACACTTGGGGAAACCTCTAGATGAAGGAGAGTAACGTGTTCTGCCAAGCTAATCCAGGTTTGTGTATATGCTGTAAACCTCATCTTGGATACTCAAGACACAAGAGGGAAACCTTTGTGACGAATTAACTCTCGGTTTTAATAATAGCCTGGGAACTGATTTTTACAAGGCATTGATCATCAGAAGTAGAAAAATCATTTACAGCAAAAATAAATTTCAGGTAGGAACATGGGCGTGAATTGACAGCTCAATTGATAATTACTCACTCTCGTATCAACACGCAACACCCCCCTCACACAGAACTCCGGTCCCCTGGTAATGCCTTAAACTGCTTCAATCGGATCTGTGATGCATTATTTATGCCCATGCCGTCAGTGGTTAATTAGGAGCCCTATGGACTGGAGGTAGGGCAGGCTGATGAGCAGCACGAGGGACCTGGAGAAGTCATCAGCGCTTAAACGGCACGACGGCCGTCACACGGATCCCTCGAGACGCGATGACTTGGCAGAGAGGAGTTGGACCAGTCTCCAAGCTCAGCTAAACGTTCAGCAAATCGATCGGCGCCCACAAACGTTAAAACGGCCATCAAAAGATGACGGATCATGTTACATCTCTGTCTGGCTTCCACATTTCAAATACAAAGTGTTTAATCGTACTTCAAGCTGTATTCCGAGTCGAGCATGTGCACAGTGAGGCGCTAATAATGGAAAAGTGCATAATGCTGCCATTTGAAATGTACAAAAAGAAATGAAACGGTTCAGTCCAGCTGCTGTCTCTGAGGATAAGCAAGAGTAAACAGACTCGAGGCTAGTGATAAGTGAGACCATTTGGGGTATTTTACACTCAGGCTGACCAGTAAGTATTAGCATAAACACAAAATTCATGAACGTAAACAGATATGATAAAAACTACCACCACCACGGTCATTTATTTTGGACCAGCTAGGCGTTTCCAGTCAGCGTGTTGATGTGAGACGCGGTCAATTTTGAACGAACATGTGAGCTCACAAACTATCTAAATACTTTAAAAGTTCAGAAGACTTCTAATGAAAGGATTACTTGCATACAGATAGCTAGGCCTCCATTATGATTCCATATATCCCTTTGGAATCTTTTCCAAACAAAGTTTCAAAATGTGTTCCTGGCATCAAATTCAAAATGAGCATTTTTTTTTAAACAAAAAAAACAAACAAAAAAAAAAAATCAGTTTTAACATCAAGTTTTATTTAAATTTTTTTTTTTTTGTACATTGCAATATTTGTTCACTGCAGAAAAAAAAATCCCTTTTTTATGATTGGCTGGGATGGAAAGAAGCTCATGGGTATTACAGTAATGCGTTCTGTAGGCTACAGAGATCATCCGTTAAATCTCAGTCATGCTACACAACCTCAGCTCACAAAACGTACGGTGATTGGCTGGGTGGTGACAGGGATTCTGGGTATCCCTTAGGCGTCATGACGACGCCAAAAAAAAAGTGCTGCGATTCTCAAAATATGCAGGGTATTCATATTTTACAGCAATAAATTACAGCAAGTCAAGTAAAATTTGATACGGTGATATACGTAGTGTTTGTATCAAAACACTGATATTTTTACATCTTTTTTTTTTTTTTAATGAGTCTGGCTTGAAGTTCTCCCAGATCTTCCTTTATACCGGTCTCGTCCTTGCTGAAACCTGGCAAAAACCAATTTTCCTTGGTCAAACATCTTTGTCTTCCCCTGAATGCAATAACAGCAGTCGTACCATCTCGTCCCATTTATTCGGAAGCGCACTTGGAGCCGAAACGTTCCGGCTGCAATTCCCTTAAAACAATAAAGTGCTGGACAACATAAATATAATGACCCAGACCAAGTGCATTACCTCCCTCGACTGTCATTGACCTCCCCGATGTTCCATGATAAACCTCTGTTCATTTTCCCAGCTACTGCAGTCAAGGGGACAATTCTTCCATTAATAATGTGCGGGACTGAGACGAGCATCCGAGCTTTGCTTTCTCACCAACACTTTAACGCTTACGTTCTTTTCAGATCCGAAATACCCCATTTGAATTTTTTACTGAAAGTGGAACAGCTCACACTTTTGCGCACTCGTACCAACTCTGGGAGAATGCCCAAGCATGGAAAAATCGCTATTCTCACTAATATTGTTCATACTAGGCATGTACAAGACGACAGTCAGTTATATTGGACTCTCAATACACAAAGGAACTGGGTAAACTTCAATTCAGAAATAAGCGAATCGTTGAAGCTTTGCTTTAGAGTTTTTCCACAAAGTCATTCACAAGGGAACGGGATGGTGGGTGTAGGAATAAACCCATGTATTAGCATTGTGAGAGGACTTGGTTCCTCAGATGATGCAAGCAGAATGTAAGAACACTGCGTAAGAACACATAAGTGTGTTGGTGAGGGAGAGCTAACAGTCATGGAAACATTTGGTCAGTGTTGGTTCTATGCTGAACTTTTATATACAGGACAACGCCAAAAGAGTAGTAAAAAGGCAAGGCAAGGCTCAAGACGGTAACGTCAATCAGAATTTATAGAAATTGTTAAACACTTCATACTTTTAATCATTTAAATATTGTGAAGTGCGTGAGATTCTGACCAATCGGATGCAACCTTCCAGCAGCACCGTGGTACAATTCAGACACTGCATAGTATACGCATAAAAGCGTTTTACTCGGTCGGCCACTGTCTGCTCATCTCGCTGTTGTAGCCTCAAGCAGGCTTTTAATCCTGTTCTAATATTCAGAGGGAGAATAAAAATAGCTCTTAGAACGGGAAACCCTTTAACCATGCGTGCCTCTTTGCATGGGGTCGGTAAAACATTTTAAAAAGATGTTAATACCATGATGCAGTTATTTATTTACACTACAGGTTTTTTGTGGTCAGACAGCCCAAAGTTGGGACACCAGAAGTGTGTTTACATGATGGTTCTCTTCTCTTCCCTTTTTATTACATTGTGTCATCAATTTCTTTGCAGTCTGTGCTTTACACCTTTTTTGGGAACATGTTCAGTGTTCAATCTCGCTTTAAAGGGTTTGTGAATGTGTCTCAGTGACACTCTCCATGACCTTGCTCTCCATGTTTGCCTTCTTCTTCTTCCAGCTGTTTCCTGCACATTCCAAATGCTCTTTAATTTTTTACACAACTTTGATTATTTCTTTTAATTTGTGTTCACAATTGTTAATGTCATGTGATTTCTGGTGTTTTTGTTCCAGATTGTGTAAAAAAAAAAAAAAAAGATTAATTTTTTTTTAATCTCTGTAGTTGTAATTGTGACGATGTCGGTTTGCTTTATCGGTTGTGAACTGATTGTAAAGTAAAACTTAACAGTATATTCCGTGGGGTTGTGTATGGCGGGTGTGGTGTGTGCGTTTACGTGTGTGTGCACGTGATGGTCACTTATTGTGAGGTAAATTGCTTATATTTTTCCTCTTACTTTCTCTCACTGACACTCCAATCTGTCCTACATTCCCTTTGTCCTGCATGGAGAGGTTAAATCCAGATGTAAATCATGTGGAGAAGCCAAAATAATGACTTCTAGTGGAGAGCTAGTGCCACAACCTGTGCTTTGTCTTCCCCCCATTTATGTGTTCAGGTTCTCAAAAAAGAAAAATAAAAATAGAAGTAAACCATCGATTTTGTTTTATGCTGGCTTGATTATTGACTAGAACCTGGCAAGTGGCTGCTTGAGGTTTAATTCCTTTCCAAGGGTTCGCGTAATAGAATTCTTTTAAGCACGGCCGTACATGTTCCTGCCTCTCTTCAATTAATAAAAGAAACGAAAGAACGAAATGCTTAAAATATAGGCAAATGCCATGTTATCTAGCTAAAATTAATTAACCAGGATTGCATGCAGGTACACAGGTGAGTGTAGAGACACCTTTATGGAATCCTTCCATAAAATATCAAATAAGTATCTACGGATAGACCTTGAACATCACCCAGGCCTGCTATAATCGATAAGGAAGAATAAAAGCTAGTCAGTCATCGACATTCTAGATCACGTTACTGGGCATAATGTGAACTCTCATTCCGTCCACGAAAGACACAATCTACGGAAAGCCAACAGGCTAAAGCTAGGCTCATCAACGAGAGCAAATATTTGCCATCAAAAATCTCCGTGCAATATTCATGCCCTATGCACCCTCCGAGATAACACGACTCTTCAAATAAACACGCGAGGAGGCAAACAAGTCGTGTGTTTGAACATCGTTCATCTGAATATAGAAACAGCGGAATGACCCTGTGTCTCTGTGTTTAAACAAGACTTGATTTGATGGACTGTAATTACAACGGGATGCTATTCACTGAGTCAAGCTGAAAACCCAACAATTACCAATCAGCAGGTGCTCATGTGGATAATGACAGCGGTGCTCGTGATCAGCACGAGTTGAGAATTCAAGAAAACTTGCATTTTCTCTCCCAATCTCTCTTTCATGAGGGTTTGGTATCCACAATGACATACCCCCCGTAGCCGCGTTGTGTAAATCTGACGGTAGTTGTCCGAGGGAGGCGAATACTTATGCAAGGCACAGTGTTCCGACTCATTGTTCCATGCTACACGAAAAGCTTTTGGCTGACATTTCGTTCATGTTTCAAAAAGCACTTGCAGCAGAGGAGAGCTACGAGTACCGCCAAGAACAAACACCTGCTAGCACACATTAGTGTTAATTATATATTTATAAATAGTTAGAATTTGATAGCTAGATTCACTGTTAACAATAGCACAACGCCATATAGGGTGCCATCAACAAATTTAGGTTTCTGTAATACCCTTTAATTTTATCGGTTTAGTTTAGATCATAACCAACTTGCCCCGATCAGAACTTAAACACACAACAGGTGAACACGGTCAGTCAACAAGCTCATGAAGGAAATAGGAAAAGAACAAAACGAGCTTGACCTCGAGTGAAACCGCGACACCTTTTCACTTACTGGCGCCCTCTACAGGATGCATTGGGATCTGCCTCCAGTGTAAAATGCAAATGTATGCATTTTCAAAATGAAGCAGGAACGGAGGTTTGGCAAGTTTAGGCAGAATTAGGGGTGGGGTTAGGTTTACTAGTGACTTACTAAATGAAAGTTACAAAAAGTTATTCTGGTTGTTTTGATGAAAGTTTTTTTTTTTTTTTTTTAATTATAGAGCAACTTCCTGTGCCGCAATTATTCAAAGCACTGATGTCGGGATTTAAGCTAGCTAACAGGTATGCACGCCTGATACCAGACATTTTATTATTTTTTAATATGGCAGGTAGCTTGAAGTTGTTCATGCAGGCTGTGGTTTAAAATCATAGCCAAAGACGACAGTAAATGAGCCTGGTATTGAAACACGCCACATAAGTGCTCAAAAAATAAAATAAAATAAATGAAATTTTTACAAGTCAGTATGACATCCAAATTAATTAACCTGTGAAATTGAGATTAGCGCCTAACCACAGAATGCTTGACCTATAATAATTAGCATTTTATTATAGCGTCGTAACCACTGCTCACGCTCAGCCAGCAATACAAAATGTAATCAAATGGATTTGTTAGGCAAATAATGCAGAATATGCAAGTAAAACGGTTTCACTAAATTAATCAGATTACGAAAAATATACAATGCTTAAAAGCCTACAGGAATTCATTTCAGGGAAGAGCAGATTTCATGCTGATCCCCTGTTTAAACTGATGGGGTTAAGAGTAAATCCATTTGCAAATGATTAGAAATGATTGAATGTTTCGTATGCTTTAATCCTTGTTTAGATTGGATTAGGGTTTTTTGGACATGGCCAGATGCACGGGTGCTAATCCCCTCTGCTGATAAAATGACGAAAAGTGCGTTTTACCTGCACCCATAGCGGTTTTTATTTATGAATATAAAAGCACCAATAAAAAGGAGCTGTGGTGCCATGTATAAGTATTGACCCCCTTATACAGTTTTCCACATTCGGTAGTCTTACATGCTGGAACTGAAACAGATGGGATATGCCATGAATCTACACAAATTAATATAATATGCAAACCTTACTTACAAACTGTTCACCCCTAAATTGGTTCTGGTGCAACCACTTGCCATCAGAAGTCATTTAATTGAATGGAACCCAAGATCAAGGTCAAGGGATCTTAAAAAAAAACAAAAAAAAAACAAAACACTAATTTCTGGAAGACCCTAACATTTGTTAAAGAATATACCTAAACCACCATGCTATCAAACCAAGTCTGGGACAATGTTCTGAGGGTTGAATATTAAAAAAATGATAATAAAAAACCCCACACAATACCCCAAAACACTGACCAGATAGAGAAGCAGCATTAAACAATTACATTGTTTAAAAAAATAAATAAATAAATAAAATTAAGGCTGTGAAGTATACAAATTATTAATAATAATAATAATAATAATAAGGCACAACAGATAAGACCGTCAAACCAAAGTTTGTGACGGGCTAAGGAGAGCCGTAGTCTACAGCATGACGCTGCCACCACCGTGCTTCACTGTTTGCTCAAGATGGAGGTTATACCATCATAAAATGAAATCACTGTTTTAGGAAAAACACCACTCATGGTTAGTGCGCACTAACAACCCAGTAACATCCTAGCTCAACACCAGACTCCTCTAGCACTCCTTCATGAGAAGTAGTTTTCTAAGAAATAACTTGAATCTTAACAGCAAGACAAAAAGAGTAGGCTGCGTAACAAAATTGCGAAAGCAAACATGTACCAGACACGGTATGCTCCAGAGACCCAATGTAGGCTAGCGGAACAACTCTATACGTGCAGACGATATGGAGAATTCCCTTATGTAGCGCGCGCCATCCGTCAGAAAGCTGACTGCTTCATAATCGAGTCTGCTCTGTTCCCCCGAGAGAGGCGGCGAGATCCAGAGGAAGCTATTTGTATTCATCCACCACTAGCTCTTCTTCAGTAAAGGTAAAACCAATTACCTTTTACCAATTACCAATTAAAGAACCGAGCCAGCTGGGAGGAAAAATGGACGTAAATATATGACCAGTCATCCCTGCATTTTTATAACCCGATTTCACTCAGACTTTATAAAATAGACCGTCTAAATTCTAAAAAGGCCCTGCTTTCAAACAAGCAAATTAGATGTACGTGTTAAGAGGAGCAAAAAAACGCTTCATATTTAACATGTAACATTTGATTTTATTGCATTCCAATTTGGGTGTTCATGTAGACAGTTATGATTATACCCAATTGCTTGGTCTAATGTTTTTACTTTATGTTTCTAGCTGCTAAAATCTACATACATAAACATACACACATCTCTTCTGGTACACACCAGCGTCTGCATACAGTACAATGTGCATGCGGTTCGTCTCAAAGAGTTGCAGATATGAAGCGAGAAGACAGGAGAAGTGAAAAGCACAACAGGGAGTAGGAGCGACTCCTGTTTGACATCTTATTAACATCTCTTCATGAGTGTAGACTCAATCAAATGCAAGATTTACAGTATGCTATGGGAGTAGAATTAGCATACAAACAAGGTTGATTTTATAGCACAGTTTAGAACAAGGACCACTAACGGGGGAAAAAAACAAACAAAAAAAAAAACCCCACCACAGCGAAGCATTTTATATTACTTTCCGCGCTTCTGGTTAAATCATAGATTATATCCGTCCTGACAATCATTTCAATTTCATTTAAGCTGTGGACAGGGCTTGGATGCAAATGCAGGGGTTTACTGAAGCGAGATTTCTTAAAGATTCACAAAATGTCTGGGTTCTGCATGTGCAGTGGTTTTATTGGGAACAGGTGGCTGCGGTTCGAAGTCCAAAGAAACACAATGTGGTAGTGGAATTGCTCGTGTAATGGGTTTGTTGGGTGTTGTTTGACTAAGGATTCTGGGAAATGGAGGCCATGTTGGTTCTTGGAGCCGATGTGACGGATTTCTCAAATAGCTAAAATATTTGTCGGTTGTCTCTCTCTATAGCCATCTATATGTATATATATCTATATCCATCTTTCATTCCTTTAAATGTTTCTACCAAATCTGTACTTCTAAAGTGGACATGTGAAACTAATCCCACCTTCCTCGTAATCTGCATTTCTGCCCGGTCCTACCTGATGTGCGTAGCCTGATTTCCTAACCACTGATTAGCTCAGGACCACAAGAGAAAGAATTCATAAATCACTGTACAAAAAGGAAACCTCAGGCTGATAATGAAGAGTAGAAAATTTGATCAGTCCTGTTGTGTGTAGGGTATGCAGTTGCAGCTTAAAAAAAAAAGTGGCTGAAAAAAAGGGAAACGCCCAAATAGAGCTAATGGCAGCTAAAAAAACAAATTGATTTCTAAAGAGTTTGCTTGTCCATGGTCTGCGAACAACAGTCGATATTTCCATACTCCAAGTGTGTGTGTGTTGTGTTTAATGAAGGCCCACTGCAACTTAGTGGCCATGATTAATGGAAGTCCCATACTGCTCGGTTCTCTCATGGTGATTTAGGACAACAATAATCACTCACACGGCTGCAGCGTGCGTTTCGGGCCATTAAAACGGTACAGCACGGCTCACTTCAACACAAACACCTCATTTAAACCATATTGCGGTCAACACTCGGGAGAACGTCTGCTAAGGTGTCATATCCAAGGCAATTATAACAGGACAAAAAAATGTAACTTAACTCCAGTCTCCCTGCGTGTCCCTATATAATTCTCTCATTTGTAAATCTCTTTCTTGTTCAATATCTGTCTTTATTCCTGGCAAATGTTCAGGAACTACAACTACTATTTTTACTTATTTTATCCCCCCTTTGGCTCTGGGACGCAAACTACTATGGCCCCGGGATGCAAACTATTATGGCCATTTCAGAGGAATCCTTATATAGGTTCCATACACGTTAATACGGGACACATGGCAGCACACGTGTGAAGGAAGAGACATCTGTTGGCAGCTTCATCTTTGCATAGCTAACCCAGAAGACAAGGTGAGGGAATGTTTATACATTAGGTTCGTTGTCCTTTAACAGCTTGAGATATTAGGTATTAAATTGATACAACATTCACCACCCATGGGAGTTTAGTACGTAACCCTGTTCTTTGGAAGTCTACTAGATTTGGTAGGATACACTAGGATCCTGTGCATATTGGATTGTAAAGAAGCAGCCGATTATATTTTTGGACGCTTAAAATAATTTGCCCAGATGTCCATGGAACACATTTATGGAGCAACTCTTAAACACTATGGAATTCACAGATGCAAAGTAAACTTGCAAAATTTTGTCGAGCGAGTGTGCTTAACGGCTCTCGCAGTTTCCACAGCAACAGGACACTCGCTTACCTACTTATCTTTACAGGAGCATGACGAGGAGCACTTATAGTGTGATACAAATCAGACATTACCCCCCCTACACAAACAAAACCACAATGAAGTGACAACAGAGTAAATGTACGTGAAGTGGCCGCGCTCCCATCTCGCTGTAGTGGCGCCGTGATACCGAGATGAAGACTTGATATCTATTGGGTTGACAAGTTGGGTCACTGTTCATGTACCATACATGCTACCTCAAAATGTTCTGGCCCTGGATGAGCCTCGTTTCTGCCCAGGTCCATCACCATCTCCTTCGTCTTCATGGTACGGAGTTGACGATTCTACTGCCACCATTCCACAAACGAGACCGTCGGCGAGGCTCCTGCATTCCTTCTCACCGATACACCACAAGAATGATCCAGGACACCAGGGCGACCTTTACTTGTACGGCACATGCGTCATCACTCGGCATGGTCTGGATGGTGCCGAAAGCCCTTGAAAACGTCAAAGGATATTACGCTCATTGTGTGTCCCATCATCTCCACGAGAGAATATGCTCTTGGCAGCAGGTGGCTCGCAACTTCCTCCACAGTGCTCGGTCCTCCTGTAGGCTTCGTCACTTGATGGACGAATGGACCGCTCTCAAAAACAAAAGAGAAAACCAAGACAGACAAGCCGGTGCCTTTATTTCTTTAATTGCGATTCCTCGTGCGCTTTTAGCTCCTCCCTTGTGGTAAGAGCCAAACAAGGACAGCGGGTCTCGATCATGGATATAAACGGTGATACTGGATATAACAGATCTGCCGACACGCATGGTGTTCATACTACATTAACACCAGTTAAAAGATTTCACCCCAATCTCCCATCAACTAATTTATTTTGATATACATGTGTATTTATGATCAAGTGTGTTGAAAAAGAACGAAACGTACATTTCCAGGTCACAATCGAAGAGTCGAGCAGAGATGACTTAAGAGTCGTGGGAAATATTTCAGTCCCAAAACAAAAAGTCCCTAAAGGTCACGTTCCGGCCACGCGCTTGTAAAACCATGCTCTCGTTTAACAAAAGAAAAAAAAAAAAAAAACGGAAATCATTCTCCCAACTCATTCTGCGAGGCAGCTGCCTGTGCCTCAATTAAGATATTTTCGATTTGAGCGCTCAGTCAGGGCTATTAATAAACTCGACATTAAAAAACAAGCCTCCATTGATGGCTGTAAAATTGGATTGAAATGAGAAGAAAGTCATGCTTGGGCTGTTTTCACTGCACATTGTTTATAGCACCGAGATAAGGACTATAACCATCAATCAGCGTGCGATAAATGGAAAAGTAGACAGAAGTGAGAGTTAGAAGTTAATTACAACATTTCAAAATGGGAGATGAAGAGGACAGAGTATTCGCTCTGCATTACTTTGTGTCCTGCTGGACTACCAGTGGATCGATGCACTTATTTCTTAACAAGCAGGCCTACGAGCGCTATAGTACACACAAGTTCTATTGACCCATCTGTGCACGCGAGTCAGTGGGAGATTTTCTTTATTTGCTTGTGCAGTGCAGCTGCACACACTCGTTCTGATCGCAATAAGATCTTGGGTTATTGGAAGGCTCAGGCAGAGAACACCGTGTCACTCACACATCCCCACGGTCTACTGGGAAAACAGAGTATGCTAATAGAGATATTCTAGCACTTCACTAGCTAAAATGAATTGGATGAGGGTTCAATAAATGTGAACAGATGTGCTGGATCAAGTGCTATTTTATAAGTTGGCGAATGATGCCAGCGCAAGCCACGTTGTTAAAGTAAACCAAATTTGCAGTGATGAATGTGATGTTCATTTCAGGGCTTGCCATCTTCTCATACATATCATATTAGTCTTTTGTATTTTTTGTATCAAGTCATCTTGCACTATATTGCACCCGCCAGCAAAGAAAACAAGATCCCAGCCATTTTCTTCGATAAGCATTTGCCAACTCGATCAAAAATCCAAATAATGATCCAACCAGATTGACTGGTGCGAGTGCATTTTCGCTACCGCTTGTTTCCCCCACCAGTGTCCAGAAAGAGAGCTCATCGTGTTGCGTCTAGTCTTAATCAAAAGGTTAGCCAACATCTGGGTTTCGAACGACAGACCGGACACTCTGGACCCAAGCAAACATCTCAGTGCTGTCAAGAAAGACCGAGAAAGTTGGCTAAAACGAAGAAAAGGCCAATACGTGACAATTTGTTAGACTACTAAAAAAACGAAAATGATTTAGTTGGATTTTAGTCAAGGAAAGCCACCAATTAGTTGTAACCTCGACTGTCTGTAACGTCTCATTAAAATTTGCACCCATGTTTGTTTATTTTAACAGTTGACTAACGCTCGACACGAAACATGACTCGTTAGTCGTTCCGTTTCGCGTCCACCCTGTCCGTCCTGCGAGTGACACTGTTGAGTCCAGCATTCAGGATAATTTTATTCCACACAAATGTCTGAAAATTGCAAGCAGGCAGCACAAATGCTGTGCTTTTCTTCATTCCACACGAAAATAGCTATTAAGGGCTTGAAGAGAACAGCCATTACCTTACACTTGTAGAAAACGGAGTCAGCTTAAAAGCAAATCGCAATACCAGGGTGAGAAGGAAATAAACAGTGGAACAAAATGCTACGGGTTGCAAATTATATAGCTTTCACATATATTATACAACAGAAGAGAATTTCCTATGCGCTTACTTAAACCAGTTTAATGAACGTGCAGCACAGATTAGCTTTAAATCACAGAAAAACGCAAAACAGGCACGACGTTCTTAATTACAGATAAAGTCCCGGAGAGAAGCAGAATACAAGAGGCTGAAAAAAAACTTTCCGCGGATGATTTTTTTTCTTCTTACTCGTGACAAAAATGTAGTGGGAGGAAAAATCAATTCAAGTCCAGTGTCAAGGTCAGAAATGTACAAAATTGAAGTGTGCCATATGGTGCTGTATATAATCCATGTAAGAACATTTCTTTTAGAAGACCTTCAATACTTCTCAAGTGGCATTATCCCTTTGAAAGATCGCTTTAAGTACTCGCCTTTGGGTACAATCGGTGACGGGCTGTTCTGTTGGGTTTATGCAGGCTTTCGTAATAGAGGTCAAAGGTTCCACTCGTTGGAGCGGGTGACATAACACGGTGCCCATTTGGAGTCTGTCGTCTTTCCACGTTGCCCCCGCCATTAACGCAACCCAGAACATTTTTAAGGCATGATTATTCAGGTTGAACTAAACGTACTCTCCGACTCTCCAGCCAGTGGAAAAGCTCTCGTCTCCAACCTACACAATCACCCAGTGCCCCAACATGACACACAGGGTACGCTAGAACACTACTCCTTAGTGAAGAGGGTACCGCATGCTAATGCAAATGTGTTCAGCGCCGGTATCATTTTCAAATCTTTACTCGCAAGTGACGGGCGAATGAAAATGGGCATCCTTATCCATTTCAAACCATTTATATGAGGGGAGAGAGATTTATTTCCGTCACCGTCCATGCTCCTGGACATTCCGCAATCTTAAGCGACCCGATCACTGGCAATCACACAAATCCGCCCCTTGTTGAATATTTAACGAACTGAACAAATTACCACCAATGAGATCTATGGAGTCTCCTTGAATCATTGCTGTAGCCAAACTGCCACAAACGTCCCCCACGTACCCGTGATTAATGCCAGGTTTTTCCGCTCCGCCACCATTACAGCTTTAAAAGGGCTTTAGGCAATTTTAAACTCAGCATAACTCGAGAAAGATGCTAGCGGACCCCATCGGGACGGAAGAATTGCTTTCAAAGACGCAAACATTAACTCGCCAAACGCTAGCATGATTTTACACAATGCTGGTGTTAATTAAATCAAAAGAAATTCGATAAATGTAACACGGTCATGCAGGAACATACGGACAACTGAAACACCTCACAAACGATTCAGGTGTAAATTAGACTTTAATCTGAATTTCATACCTCTAGGACGGGGTTTTTTGCATGGACTAACCTACACTTCCTTCAAAGGAGCTGTTTGCATGACGGAGCTTATTTTTCAAACCACGGAGACGTCTTTTTTTGCACAGGGGAATGCATCAAACTTAACCCAAAAAACCCCTTTCTTTTATTAATGCAAATTTCAAAACTGAGTCAGGGAATTAAGAGAGCTAAATGTCTTTGCAAATGGTGATTTAACTTTTGAACTCAAGTTACTGACTCTGGCTGCAGCCCTTATTGGGAGTTAATACCTAGAACATTAGGGATATAAATTAGGATAGTGAGCCGAAACTGAAACTTTCCTTTAGGTGAAATGATCCAATTCTATGCCAAGATCGGCAGAATCTCAAATCACAATGGAGGTCTTTTTTTGGCCCCTCACTTTGGTAATCGCTCTTTCTCACAAGATCACACGCCTCCTTCTTGAACCATCCTCCAGAAACTGTCACTTCCTGTGTGCGCGAGAGAGAGACAGTTTCAAGGGTGATGGCATGGGTGAAGCAGAACGTTCCTCCTGGGCTTGCGGACAAATCCTCAAATCGATAGCGGTTTTCGGTGCCTGTGGCCACAGAACCACGCTGTTTAAATATTATATCCTAGTCTAAACAGAAGTCCATTTCTCTAGGCATTCGAAATCCTGCACTCACTTAACTAAAGCTAATTCATTCTATAACCTATTCTCCCTTCTAGCAATCCAGCGTCTCATCTTTTTCCCCCATTTATCATCCATGTTCTATTTATCTCCTTTATACTCCTGCCATTTTTATGGACTGAATGGCCTAGAAATGCTGCAAAATAAATGACAACAGCAAGTCTGTTTCTGTAAAACTTGCTCTAAACTGCAAGTCGTGATCTTGGGAAAAGCGCCATGTCATTTTTGTACGTATTATTAATCTCGTCATTAGGAGTTCTCGTCGTTACAGAGGCTATCAGTTATCGAATATTGGCTTAATCATTCATTCAATCAATCAGTCTTGATCTGTATGCTGTTTTCCCAAAGAGTATGTGAGCAAAATGTTGGTTTATAATACATTTGACACATACATAATTGGTAATGAGCTTAAGTGCATTCAAATGCCACAACAAATAAGTGAAGGACTATTACTGCTGAACGTTGAATACGCAATTGATTACCATTTTAGTTTTAAGGGCATAAAAGCATCATCTACCATGTATACCGTGGCAGTTGATGTCTGTCCGGCTGTGTTTCAATAAAGCAGTCAAGCTGGTGGCTCCAAGACCTGACACGGTTTCTTTAATTGTCAGAGAGTCATTTCAGCCAAGCGCACTATATACCTCCCTCATCCATGCGAGAGACAGACCGAGACGGACAGAGAGAGAGCTCTTGGTCTCTCGGCTCCCAGTTCTACCCATCTGTTTTCATTCATTAGGACAGATCTGTGTCTGCGGGAATCTGACACCTTTTCACTTTCACTGCACAATATAATTAAGCAAGGGTGGGAATTCCTGTCAGCCTCTCTCTCTCTCTCGATCTCTTTCATATTAACTTCAAAAAAGTGGAAAAAAAAAATAGTGGCCGATAAACAAAATTGCAATACATTTTATGGAAATTGTTTTCGGTACGAGTCACATAAAACATTTCACGACATGCTGTTATAGGAAAATAATCGACTTCCGGGTGGTAACAGGATCTCCGCTTCACACCGGGATGCAGTCAGTGAAACAGCAGATGCTACATAACAGGAAACTTTATTAACCATAATTCAGCAGAATGGCTTATTATAGAAAGGAATGTAATCTCTATTAAATTAAATACAAGAACAAGTATAAAGACCTGTTCATAATATAATAAAAAGGCCACGCAATACATGATTACTCCCTATAAATTCAATTCCGTATGACTTTTGTAGTATTAATACTCTTTTCTGAATGTGAAACTCAATTCATACATAGAAAATAGTCACAGAATTGTGTTAATCAAGGGTACATTATTAATCACTAGTCTGTCCCCACACCCCACACCCCCACCCACAATATTGCCATTGTTGACAGAAAATAGGCCAATACATATAGCACAAAGGAGTGACTAATTATATAGACTACATCTTACATTCACTTATATAACAATAATGGCACCATAAATATCCACTCCATCTTCTCTCTCCTTTATCCTTCTTATTTATCTCAATAAACCTGCTCGTCCTCTTGCCTGTGCGTTATATTTACACCCTCCTTCCTGCTGTAAATACAACGCTTTTCACTTTACTGAAGGACACACACCGTCTTGTGTTAGACTGCACTTAATTACAACGTGTTCATTTATCATGCCACATACCCGAACTGTGCAGACTCATTTTTACATCGAGCCATATATCGTGCTGACGTATACTAGGGGCAAGAGTCGGCGCTTTTAAAATAGTTTGTCGATTTTACGATCACTGTCTACACAGAGAAAGATTTTTTTTTTCTTTTAAAAATCACAGGTATGAATGTGAATTGGATCAAGTCGGATCCAATGTTCATGCTGTTAACGTGTATAAAAACTAGATTCACATTTACCGGACTGAGGGACGGACGGGATTATGGTTGTGATTTATTTCAGCAGCTGAATCTACATTCAAACTTTGGCAGTTCTACCTTAAAAGTTTAGATATGGATGAACGAGAGATGAATGTCATTAGTATGAAAAAAAGCAGTCAAGTGCTATACTCCTGCAGTTGAATCCATATACCAAGGTTTGTGCGATTACCTTAAAAGATTGAAGAGCAGTTTATAAAAAAAAAAATCAAAACAGAATTTGAGAAGCCTAGTCAAAGTCCTGACCTGAACTCCATCGAGATGCAGGACCTGAAAAGGGCAGTGCATAGTCAAAACCCCCCAATGTGACTGAATTAAAACGATTTTGTAGAGAAGTGTGCCCCAGAATCTCTCTACAGCAATGCAAAAGATGGATCTCCTGTCATCTCATCAACTGTCTTTGATGGCAGTGGTTACTGCTAAAGGTGGCCTAACCAGAGTTACTTTTTCCACACAGGTGATCCAGGTTTTGGGGAGATTTGGTTTCCAATAAATCACAAGTTCACTTAACAGTGTATCGTGTTTAGTAAGGTTGCCTTTCGGCTTGTACTAAATTTGTTTGGAAATTAGAAACAATTAAGTGTTCAATAAAAAGAGAGGACCTTGAAGGGGGCAAATACTATTTCACAGCACTGCACAAGGCGATTCCTGCCCGTCACCACCACCACCTAGACCGCTGCAAAATTCGTAAGAGTATTTAGAAACGGCTGTAGTCTGACCGCATTTATAAAATCCGACTTGTAGAACTCCGTTTCCGTTTACTTCCTGTGGCAGCAGACGTGTGGTCAAGTGTTGAACGGGAGGACAAGCAGGTAATGAATGGGCCTGGATCTGTCGGTTGTTAACGGCAGCCTGTTCTTGCCTTTTTTAGGTTGCCATTGTGCCGACAGAGAGAGAAGAAAGTTTCATTCATGCGTTTGATGTGTTTACAGGATATCAAAGTGAAATATTAAGGCATCAAATGACAGAAATGACCTTTAAGTCAGATCACCCGTCGGTCATACATCATTGTATGTCGGCGAGTAAAGCAAATAAGACAGATAATGTCTCATGTATACAGTTTTTTGATTCCAAAACAAAAACAAACCAAATGTAGCCTCTGTCTCGAGGCTAAAAGGCTGCTATAGGTACTGCTTCATCACTTTTTAAAGAATAAGCAAGCACATGATGTGGTGAGAATGGTGGACAGTCAGAAGACCTAGTCAGCGACTAAAATCAGAATTTCCTCATCAAAATACATGTGAAGAGGTCTCTGGGGTTTATTTCCTTTTTATGTAAATTGGACCGTGCCTTTCTGTTGATGAGTTTTGAATGAACCCAAATAGAATTGTGAAAACCATGATTCGGTTAGCGCATCAACCACTTCAGAACTGCGGCTTAAACAGACGGCGTTTTCTACAATTCTCTATTTGAAACTATTCTGTCCCAAAATTTAAAGAATTTAAATATTTGGTTACAAGCACACAGCAATCGGCGCAAAGCAACACATACAAATGACCTTTGATTGCAACGAATTATAGTAATATTGTGATGCTTCCTGGTATTTTTAGTCTTTTACATGAAATTATAGCAAATTGGTTTTCCCTGAAGAATTTGGGGACTTCGACTGTTTTTAATCTCACTTGGATCGACGTGGCGCTGGACATACGGTAATTTTGGAAGCCAATGCATTAACAAAAGTTAATCACATCATTTTGAATTTCTTTTAATTTTATATTTCCACTATAACCACTCTAATCTCCGTGTTGAGACAGAAAATAAGAAAAGACCGAGCCAATACAGAAGTAGAAGATCTCTCAAGTGATATGTATATTTCAACTCTAATCCACTCAACAGGCCTTTATTTTTCCCCCACTGTTTTTTTTTTGGCTTATTTCGAACATCAAAACTAACTGTATAATGCAAATTTGTTGCTGGTACAAACTTCCTGACATCA
The DNA here is from genome assembly GCA_030014255.1 of Parauchenoglanis ngamensis. Classification (NCBI taxonomy): domain Eukaryota; kingdom Metazoa; phylum Chordata; class Actinopteri; order Siluriformes; family Auchenoglanididae; genus Parauchenoglanis; species Parauchenoglanis ngamensis. The sequence continues at coordinate 25,344,085 of JAQMYM010000038.1, read as the reverse complement.
GCTTGACAGTAGAGGTCTGTGGTGCTTTTAAGAAAGTCTCACATACATTCAAGGACACGTTATTTCCCCAATGCGCCGTTCCAATACTTCTACTGTAGCCCCGTTCTCTACCACCGTCATATATACCGTGCTTTCCACTAACCCGGAACAACTTCACCCATGCTCGCATCGCTCACTTACATGTACTGTGGATATTAACACAGGAACAGAATTCCTTTGGAAGAAGACTGGAATAGGGAGAGAGAAGGGGGGAGGAAAATAGACAGTCCTGTAATCTAAATAGTCACTCTATATTGGTTTTAGGGCTCATTTAAAACGAGCAACCCTTCTACAAGTTCTCGCTCTTTCTTCTGGTTTCCAAACTGCTTTAATACTCTCCTTGTTCCACATCCTTTTACATTTGTACGGTTTAATTTTCTTGGTGCCTTGCTCCAGCTCTGTTTGTTGTTACTTGTTGTCTGAGTGTTAATGGTTTGTGACAGGGCACTAGGGTGCTGTGTGGAGAGAATTTCAATAGAGAGAGAGCGAGCAAGAGAGCGAGGAGATAGAGAGAGCGCAAGCGAGCAAGAGAGTGCAAGAGAACGAGGAAGGAGAGAGAGGGGGGGGGGGATTGGCTAAGCTCTTGGAGTTGAAGTTTGGTGCTGCATCTGGTGCGAGAAACCAGTTGTTATTGCAGGCTTGGTATTGGTCATGTGTTTACAAAGCTCATATTGTTACATATTGGTGCCTATAATTTTTTGCACATTTACAGTACTAGCCTCAAAGTTCATTAGTACTGCCATGTCATAATATGCAGAGTCAGAATCGCTATTTTTAGTAATATTTAATATTTCTTACCATTTATTTAGTTACCTTTAAGTATATGCACTTAATTGGTAGCATAAGCACTTGACTATGGTGCCAAATATATTTGACACTTGGAACCATGCAACAGTGTTTCCCACTGTTCAGTAAGTTCAAGTACAACCTGTTCTTAGTAGCCAAGAACCCTTAAATATCGAATACTTAACACACACGTTCAGAGTGTATGATGAAGTGGCACTTCCATCCAGGCCTCCATCATCAGTGGGGGGTGGGGGGGGTTTGGGGAGCCCTTCACACAAAAGCATTAATTACAGAGATGCTTAAAATGAAGCAAACCAATGCTGTGCGTGTGTACCGGTCAAGGCAAGTTCTCACTCCTGGTTTTTTTTCCGCACAAAAAAAAAAAAAAAAAAGGCACTGAACTGGTCGAGGTCTAGTTGATTGCTTACGTTGAACGACTCAGCTGCTTCACGGAGACCTTCACGGCTACATTTTTTTTATCTTGAGAAAGCCGAACAGAACCGGTTCAGGTAATTCTTGTTAGAGAAATCGAAGCATTCAAGTAGGCATGTGACCAGAAATTAATCTCAACCAACGAGTATTTTCCCTCCCATTTTTTTCCAACATTGCCTCCATTTTGCTTTTCTTGTTCCAAACTTTTTTCCCCCCAATTAATTTATATGTATTTTTATCCCTCTCCTACAGCAGCTCTACCATGGACGATAGCTGCATAGTCGAATTGTTTTTCCACCCCTCCTCCATTTTAAGACACATTTAAACAATTATTGAAAAAATATTTTGAAAGTAAAACATTTTGTCATCTAAGACACTGGAACAGATCTGAGTGTTTTTGCCACATTTTAATAAGGGGGAAAAAAAAGGCACCACTAGGCAACTACATGAGCTATTTTTCATCCGATGCCTCAGAGACAGTTCTGAGTGTGTTACAGCCATAGGCAAAGCCCTACACAAATAATTTCCCCGTGTGCATGGACACCTCAAAGCCAGCAGTGATGTACGACTGTGTAGCGGGACAGTTTATAAATCAGGGATATACATAAAATACTAAAAATGAAGCGAAGTGTGAGCAAATGCTGCACGGCCCAAGAATGAGAAAGGGAAAATCTTAAAAAAGTGCATATGGGACAGAGGATATCGCATTGACTGATCTGTTGAGGTGGTTTTGTGTCTTTCACATTGTCCATTAATTACCTCATGACTTATACCGCTATTGCAGCGAGAGTAGGAGGGATGGAGAGAGGAAGAGAGAGGAGCGCGAAGAGACGGATACCGGCTAATAGGTGTCTGGGAAAGCGGCAGCGAGTCATCTGTTATCTATGCCCTGCTTGGTTTCAGTTCACGTTTAAATTGCTCCGAGACTTTAGAGCTCCTCGGTTCTCGGTCTCACCTGGGATTTGCATCTGCCTCGGCTTTAACTCCTACCCACGGCTCGGGTCAAAATAATAAATTTTTAATAAGTGGGACAACACTTGAAATGAACCCGTGCATCCCCAAACCCTAAGGTTCTTCTTTTCCCACTTATAGATCTCATGGTGACATTTCAGTGCTAGTGTCACAAATGATGAGACACGGCTCAATACCAGCGCAATTAAAATCACAAAAAAATAAGCAGAGGTTCAGAGACATCACTGATATTCGTCTCCGGAGGCTACAACATAAAAAGCTCCTTGCTCCAAAGCCACCGGACACAAAGCAGAATTCTTAGCCATTGCTTTACTGTTTACTTAAAACCTGACATTCAACAGTAGGACAGAATATCAGCAGTAAATGTGTTTATTCTGTTTCCCTGTATTGGTGCAATGCATATAATCGCACAGATACTGTACAGGCTCAACAATAGATAATTAAAATCAAGTTCACAGCAGAAATAAACAGAGCCTCTAATCTATTGATTAAATTAAATCCAGTACACTTTAGCTTATTTTATAAATCAATTACACAACTACATTCTGGCTGTATTCCTATCTACATTTATGCAGTTACCAAACAGGCCATGCGGTTTATTGGAGGATGAATTAGCATGCTTTTATTATTCTGTTTGCATGCAAGAGAGTAAAAGAGCACGTACATGTCTATATACTTAAAGTCTGGGCTTGCATAACGAGCTTAGTTTGCATGCAAAAACCCTCTGTGCTATATCTGTGGGGGAATACTAAAAGAAAGAAGAAAAAAAATGGATAGACAAGGTAATATAACAGGAGCCAGCTCTAGCTCAATCAATCACTTACACTGGAGACTCAGATTCGGATAAATACACGAGTCTTGCCTCACTAAATACGCTAGCTTCAGCTTACACTGCTCCTGAAGCCCGGGGCTCGATTTAGCCTTTGCCCCGGGGACCTGCACACTTGTACGGGAATGACATTAGGGCTTGAGCCCAGAACTCCAGCAAATTATGCCCGTCAACTGCTGCTACTGCGGAGGATGTCTCGTGGGCTTTGTGAGGCCAAACCGCCGAATGTGAACGTTGGAATTGCTGCTTTGCTTTTTATTGCTAGTAATTTATTTATGCCAGTTTTACTTATTTAAAGATTTATTTATCCTAAAGACACCGGTGGCCTTTTGCTTGAGTGGGCAAATACTGCAGTGCTGCAACAAATTGATGTACTGTGTTTGTGGTATTGGAACATAAATTGTGAAGGAGCCACTTCTGAAGTCACGTTCTGATGCCCAAATCATCTCCCAAGTATGGCCTGCCTTCATGGAGAAGCTGGAAGAATGGTAAGCATGATTTCAGACTATTAATCACAAGCAAATGATCAGGTCAAGAGGAACAACCAGGAGTCGGGAGGGTTCGATGGGAAGCATGGCCAAAACCGCCAAACCGATCCGTCACCCTGGTTTCTGGTGACTCATGCGCCACTCATCCTTTACAGACTTCACCCAATTTCAGCAGGACCGGTTTCTGTAATTTTCATCGAACCCTTGACAAACACTGGCACCTGCAGCGAATGATTATTCCCAAAGAGCCGTTGGTGTTGGGTTCCATCTGAAGACATCCTGGAGTAATTCCACCAACTATATCCATCCTGTGCCCCCATCTCAGGGGCCATCCCTGCCAGCGGTTTGGGATCGTCTACTACCCCTGGGAGCAAGCATCAGATACGGGGTACCATCACATCCAGAGCTTCACTGGCAATTCTCGCAATTCCAGATCCACTTTAGCTCAATAACACCCTCCAAGGCATAATACCACCAGCTGCTTCTTGTTTTATATATGACATTATTAGTTACCGCCACTCTCACTTCGTGAAGTCTGGTCATTGCTTATTTGCTGTTCTTTGCGAGCCTTTGTTGTCCGCTCGGGTTTCCGGTTTTGATCTTTGCCTAGTGTCCTCGAGTCCGGTTTTCTACTCTTTGAAGGATACCGATGTAAAATACATTCTTTGATCTTCAAAAACCACTTTGTCCTGGTCAGGGTTGCAATGGACCGAATACCAATCCCGGGAATGAAGGGAGGGAGAGGTTACCCCAGATGGGATGGCAGTCCGTCTCAGGGCACCAAGCACATTCATTCGCATATATGGTCACTTTAGCTTAGCCAAACTGCCTACATTCATGCTTTTTGGAAAGTGGAAAACAGAACTTGGAGGAAGCCCATGCACAAACACAGAACTTATGAAACACACTGACCGTAAACCAAGCTTAGTATTGAACTGGGAACCCTGGCTGCGCCACCACGCTGCTTAAAACGCGTGACGAGTAGAAGACACGACTCTTTTCCATCGCCCCTTGGAATGCATGGTCGTAAATGCAGACTCCAGACAGTAATGAAGATAAAGTACCTGTTTATCTTCAAGTGTTGGTCCGTGTTCTCCATTTTGGCACGTTCATCATAAGATGACAAAACCTTACACCTATCTGTAGCAGCCTGTTGTGTTTATTGAACCTTGCCTGCACGGAGTCCGATCCTTTATGCAGATTCGGATCCGTTTGATAAACCGCTCATGGTTGTATCCTAGCGACTCCATCTCGAATGTGACGGCACCACCTGTACCCGATGGAATATTAAGATGGAAAGAGTGGAGGAACTCCCCTCACAAATCAACATAGATTTTTAAAGCTAAATAAAACCATGCCACTCAATGATGCAGCAATTTGGTAAGTTCAGCTATTTAAACGCATGAGACGAGTCGTGCCATGACTAATCTGTTATTAATTAACCGCTAATCTTTTCATATACCAGGTTAACTAAAGCAGGGGTTCTCAACCTTTTGTAACTTAAGGCTCACCAATGATTGTTGTTGAGGAACACCTTTCCAAATACATGAAAGACTGAACACAGTATGACAAAAGGGGAAAAATTACACCGATATACTGGGATGTAAATGTGTTAGGCCAGCGTAAGCTGTAACGAACAAAATATTCAGCTTAACCTCAGTGAGACACTTGGGCTTGCTTCTCAGAGATGATGAGAAAGTCACGGTGGGAGGGGTGAGGGCGACACAAAGAGTAGCATCCAAGTAGCTTTCAATTTGTCCCTCGCATTTGATTTTGTGACCGTCACAATGGAAAACCCTGACTCGCATAAGTATGTGGGGGTGAAAGGCGACAAATTTCATTGCCCGTTTTGACAGCAAGCGATATTGACTGGCATCCAGTAACCAGAATGAAGCAAGGTCAACTTGCAAGAGCTGAAGCTTCATGCTGCTATCTGCCGATAGTTCCATTAGCTCATTTTCCAACTCGGTGGACAGAGCAGTGTCTTCTGAAACAGGATCCACAGGGTCCAAAATCCAAAGTTTTCCATGCCGTGGGTCCTCTGGGAAGCAGTCTGCAAACTTTTGAGAGAAGAGTCAAATGCTGGGTCATAACAGTGGACGTGTTGACACGAGAGGTTTCCCAAGTTTCACTTGGGAACGGAAGCAGGTCTCATCGTCCCTACTCGACTCGTCTGCTCCAAAAAAAGTGTGTCGAAACATTCAATTTTGTCTGAAACGAAAAACACCGTGCTGTTGCATCGATACGTTCGGCTGATTTAACTGGTCAAATCTATCAGATAAGTAGGCCAGTTTGACAAAAAATTGACCATCACTGCAAAGCTCGGCAAGAGGGGAGCTCCGCTCTACCAGAAACATGCACACTTCTTTTCTCAGTTCAAAAAGGATATTTACTGCATGTCCTCTTGAAAGCCACCTTATTTCAAGGCGGTAAAAGAGCTGCAAATGATCAGCATCAAATCTTTCATACACAGAGCAGCAAAACAATGTTGACTGCATTTTTCTAATAGTTAATAGTTTTCACAACCACGTTGAAGATGTCGTGCAGTTCCGGTGACATCTCATTTATTGCTAGACTTCACCCTACGCAAGAAGCAGTGCGTCCACTGGGCGCTTGCAATTGGATTTGTTTGATAACGGCGCTATGCATTCCTGTCACAGAAGCAGAGTCATCTGTGGAAACATCTGAGCAGCATCTTCAATCAAGAGCTTTTTTGACAACGTTTTCATCAAGGCAGCACATTACATTATCTGCCGTTGTTCTCGGTGGAAATTCTCTGCAGAACAGTGGATAATCGCGAAGCTTACTGCCCAAGACAAAAACCAACAAGGCGGTGTCGCTCATGTCAGTCACTCGTCGGCTTGTCTTTATTCGTTCCGCAAGTTGGCGTTCTAGGTCATCACTCGTCAACGATTCCTCTGGACACGAGGTCATTGGAGACTGGTACTGACTGAATTTTGGTTGCAGCTGCCTCACCCAGTAACTCTCGACACACATCCACATAACTAGGCAAAATAAGCTCCTCTGAGATTGTAAAGGCTTTCTTAATACGAGCACCATGAACAGCAACCATACAGCTAGCTTTCAAGGTGGCTTTTGACCAAGTTTTTAATGTTATGACTCGTGCCCAAAGCCAGTCCCTTTTCCTTAGAGACCGTTCTTTTGGCTTCCCAACACGGCCCGGGTGTTTTTTTCAAGTGTCTCTCTAGCTTTGATGGTTTAACGCCTCATTTGACAAGATTTCTCCACATTCAACACACTGTGCCAGTGAGGCTCAGCCTCTCCGCCTGCCATTATGAAACCAAATTTAACGTATCCACGGTTATGTTTATTCACCACATGCTTCGGGGCTCGATCGTGGCACAGGGCTCCCACATCACTTTTTCTTTTGAGAAAACGATCCATTTCATGATGTTACTTCATCTGACTGAATCTAGCTTGCTAGCCAACCAAGAGCGGCAAAGGACGTTTGTTTCAACCTGATGACGCGTCACGATCGGTGTCCCGATATTCAAACGCAAGCGGCCATTGAGATTATGAATCTCGATCGAACATTTTTATACATAACATTTTGATTCAAAAATAAGCTTTGTAAATTAACCAAAAAAAAAAAAAACAATTTGGTAGTGGCCCAACACTGCCTTGGCCCCCTGGTTGAGAATGGCTGTACTAAAGCCTCAACCACAAGCTTTTTTGCGCGAACCCTCGAAAAGCAAAAAAATACAAGGTATTCTTTGTTTTCCTTCTGAAAGCACAGCATTGCACTACAGCAATTCCTCTTCTGTTGTCTGTTGCATCACATTATTTCCTCCCACATCACCCACTGTTCCTTCTACTCCATGATGAAAATACATGCAATAACATATTGGATATTTATTAAAGGCACACTTTTAGCCTGAAGGAGCAAGGCACAGAGTCAGAACAATGCTCAGCAACATCAGTGTATTAAATGCAGTTTTACAGCTTACACACATTCAGGGTTAATTCTTTTTTGAATAACAGCTTCAAACATTCAGAGTCTCTTGTGTGATGCGTAACAAATATATTACAACATGAAAAAAAAAGAAAAAAAGAAAAAGAGACCTACACAGACCAACTTGGTCCCGTGCTTGCATATTCGTTGCGATTCACATGACTCAATTTGTAGGAAACATAACAAGGTTAAGGTTAGGGTCAGTGCTGGGGTAAGTGCTCTGTTGACTTCTTTCCCATGAAATTTTATGAAACCTAACATCGTCTTGTGCCATTTGAAGCCGTAGGAATTTCTCAGGATTTTCTTTTTTAATTCCTCAAACAAAGGCAGGTCTGGACTTAAGCCTATTGCTCTCAAAGGACCAAAATTTTATGGATAAAGATTTTTGAATGAAATTATAACGCGAGCTATAAGCATAGCAGATGAGTGCTCAGTCAGCTTATCCTTCAAACAGAGAGCACGCTTTCTATACAGGAAGGAGCATCAAGTCAACCAAAACTAATTAAAAGCATGACAAAATAGCTAACGTTCAAGCGCGCATGACGTCGATTTAGTATCTCAAACAAGATGCATACGAGTTGTGCGCACAATTGATTTCCAAAGCTGCAATATAAAAAGAGTGCAATCCATACGAAACTAACTTTACACCGATTAATTTTAAGGCAAATGCTAGTGCTTAAAAACTGTGGCCCGGACGCTATTACTGTCTCCGACGTCTCTACATGAGAGAAATCTGTGCACGTTGGAGGCATAATCTTTACTCAGCCGATTCGCGTGACCTGAAAGGACCGTCCCGAAAACCGGTTAAAGAGTGTGCATAAACCGACTCTGAATACGAGGAACTTTCCCCTGTAAACGCTGACTTGACTTAAGTTAATTCCTTAACTCTGAATACAGCTCAATATGCACGCACACAAATATACTACCACATGCACAGATGCTCCATCACGTACATGTGCACATGAGTACACACGTTCACAAATCACATGTACATGTGTACACAAAAGGCACAGTGTCCAACTTTATACATTATCTTTGGTGCAAATCTCTTGATTTGCACAAAGCACCATCCATCAATGGCTCCGGTTCAATGCCCATCAACTCGGACAAATAAGGTTCCTCCAAATGGTATTGGAAATAAGAAGACGGCGCTCGATTCAAAATTTATCACACTGGGCGGCCGGAGTCGGGATGTACTATAATGGCTACATTTCAGGGCAATGAAGACATGGGGAAATACACACCATTATGTGTTATTCATACAGGGTTTCTGAGGTTCTGACTCATTTCAGATCAACAGCATCCATTATAGAAAGTGGAGAAAGAGCCAAAATTCTTTCAGTGACTCAATTTACGATCAATTATTCTCCCTTTCTCTTTCTTTTCTCCCTCTCCTATATAACAGCATTGACTGCTCGGTCTGTTGTACTGAAACTCATCTCCAACCACGAGCTCATACTGAGAGATATCATGCATGCCACTTTGCTCAGTTTTGACCCGGCTTAACATGACCCTTTCTATTTATAAACAAATATTTTCGGAAAGTGCACAAACTGAAGGGTATATTGTGCGCAATATCGATTACACACGCAATAGGAAAATATAGGAGTGCTGTATGAGAGCAGCTTGGAGGGAGTGGAAATTTCCTGAGCAGTTCTATTATATTACTTGCAGAACAAAATATTTATACTATTTATATCAATTGTGAATTAATGCTGAACGTATCAATAATCACCAACCCAGGAGATCTACCTTTTGGAAGACTATCTCCAACCGTAATCATGCCCGCATCTAATCGTTGCCTTGAGAGCTGTTGATCGACTAAAAGACATGAAACCCGGAGGAACGTAGATCTCAACAAAGAGGGTTGGCGCCCACTGAGCATTCTTCAAAAGGAGAAGAAATTACAAGTGACGTGTTCATAATCAATAAATGATCATTTGAAGGTTAAATGATTATTTGAGAATTTAAAAAAAAAAAAAAAAGGGACAGATCTACGCTCATTGAAGTGGATTTTGCACTGAAGCATCTCGGAGCTTAGCCGATTAAATCCCATTGACGTATCATGGAAAACTCATTTCGGCTATAAAGCAAAACCACTCGGCTAATCCAGCGAGCTGTGCCGAAAATACAAAGTCATTAATTAGCCAAAGCTGTGAGAGTCATGATTTCAGAATAAGTACTAATGTAGCCTTGAAAGCAATTAAGCAAATCTATAATGGCAAAAACAAACGATATGGGAAGGTTAATTAGACAGGAATTAAAGGGCAAGATTATGATGATTAGGCTGTCATAGGACTAAAAGAGTATAGAAGGAGTGTGTGAGGAGGCGGAAGTGCGGCGAGCCGGCCCCTAACAACAATACTTTCCAACGTCTCTGCTATTATCGGAGTG
>JAQMYM010000038.1:25320165-25331977 GCA_030014255.1 Parauchenoglanis ngamensis | reverse complement strand
CACTGTACACTGTATTACATGTATATGGTTGAAATGACAATAAAAGCCACTTGACTTGACTTGACTTGACTTGAATGTACGAGAGAGAAAAATGGGTAGAACGCAATGAAATAGCATAGCAATGAAATCATACCCTGTACTGTAGCATATTTAGGACAAAGTTCTATACCAATAGACATCCTAGAAATGATTTAGCTTTTTAAACTATTGACGCCTGCAAAAAATATGCATTTCCAGATGGCCGTGACATTTTCAGGATTCAAACGTTTGATAGTAGGTCGAGGACTTGGACAGTCGCGCCACTTGGGAGTCCAGCTTTTTGTAGCGGATTCGAACTTGTTGACCTTTATGAGGGAAAATAATAAAAAAATTTTAAAAAAGGAAAAAAAAAAGAAAGAAAAAAAACCAAAGCAGCACTGGACCCATGCACGCACACACACAGGTGACCAGCAGTAAACTCTTGACCCACACACACATGCTTTCCTGCTGAAGGTCTGGTGTACTGATGTCCAGCACCTCCTTTACCCAGTTCACTTGACCTTGCTGAGATGCCACATATTTCCCCCACTGCTAACCCGTGTATCTAACAAGCCATTTCTCTTCCTGTTTACTAAAGAGTGGGGGGAACCGTGCTCAATCCTTCAGACCGACGTTTGACGAAAGACGAAATTAAGGGAATTATACATCCTGCAATTAAACCTTTACTCATTTTCCTTTCATCTCTTTCAGAAGAATCTATTCCAGAAAAATAGCCCTGGACTTCCTGACATTCAGAGACATAACCTGAGACCAAAAGTTACATCAATATTTTAAAAAAGTTACATCAAAGTTGGGTTAGGCAAATTTGAGAATTTGGATTATGCAAATTAACTGGCGTGTAGTTCACACGTCTAAGATGACCAGGTTTTTCAAGAGCATCTACTAAACCACTGCCAGCCCAAAGCTTAATTTTTACCTCTGCGTACTGTGATTGCGTCAAACTGTCACATGGTGGTGCTAGACTAAATATTGCTGCTTGCTTGGGCTTATCCAAGCGCCTTACGGTTTATTCCAAATATTTAAACAAATTAATGCGATATACCTTGAAATATGCCAGAAATATTTTGCTAAATAATGCTCCAGGTTCTCCACCCAATAATGGTAATAATTATACAATAAGGAAATTCCCTACTTTGAATATAAAAAAAACAAACAAAACTGTCAGAAGGACTTTTCTTTTCAAAGTGCTCATCATAACATGAGCGAATAAGTGACTCTTGTATTCCTGTAAGGCAGTTTAGAGAGCTCGTACACGTTATCTGAAACCAGTCCTGTGCTTCTTCGATCGCATTACATTTTAAGCAACTCGAGTCCGAGATCTCATTTACACTTGAGCGCTACCGAGTCGCTGGAAGTAATTTTCACATCGCGCGGTCCCGCTCTTGACCGTGTTTTGTTTCATATTCTCTGGTGAATAAAACCATTTTCAATTCATTAAGCCATGCTTTTGTTTTGGAGGGGTTGCAAATTAAAGTGGATATTATCTTGTCTTTTTTTCCCCCCATGTCACTCTCCTATTTTGTTCTCTAGTGCGCCATCTCTTCTAGATTAGTGGCTGCATTTTCATTTTCCTAAAAAAGTCTAGACTGCAAGACTCTCACGATCAGCTGAATAACGCACCAGTTTCTAGTTCAGTTCGAATAATTCCGTGTTGGTCGTCATGGTCAATTCTTTGGCTTCCTTTGCTTTCAATCTTCTCAATCAGTTTTGCCTTCACCATACGGTTAGGTCGATCAGCTTTGCGCATCTGCATCCCGATATACGGGTAGTTTGTCTGGCCATCAGTTCGGATGGCATTTCCAGGTCCCTGCTTATGAAGTGTCCGCGCAACACGATGCTACCCCCACCATGCTTCCCTGTGGGGATCACAATAATGGCTTTTGAATTTCTGCCAAACGTAGCACCTAGTGCCAAGGTCAGAAAGTTCAAACTAGGTCTCGTCAGACTGGAAAACCATTTTTCAAGACGTTTGCCAAGACTCAAACACGTCTTTTGGCAAAATCGTACGACCTTTCCCACTCTTATGGACACTCTTCTCTCCGTTAAAGCTGTGGCTCTCTCCAGGAGTTACCACTGACTTCTGGGATGCTTCTCTTGACTAATGCCTGGTCAGGAGGACGGTTTGCTCCGTGAATTCTTGACAACGTTTAGAATTAATTGATGGAGTGGTTGAAGAAGTCCTCAGAGAGATTCTTGAACATTAGAAGGTCTACAATTGAATTTATTGGGCATTCCGTCTCTCCTGCCTGTGTAAACCCTCATTTACTACAACAAAATATTAGCTTGTGGCATTTACAGTCCCAGTTTATATGTGGGAGACGTGCAAGCCACTTTTAAAAACACGCAGTGTCGTTAGGCCACAGTAATCAGATCAAAACATTACCAGCCCACAGGGATTTCTCCCGACTGTTCCCATTACCGTCCCGACACTAAAACAATCACGATATAAAGAGTACACTTCTCTTGGAGTGCATCTGTAGCTCTGTGTGTGTGTGTGTGTGTGTAGAAGTCACTACACAACTATCCCGGCACATTGATCCATTTAGAATAATTATTGCTTTTATTGACACCGTCAACAAGCCAACAGTAACAAAGGCACATCAGGAAGGATTGCGCGCTAGCTCGTTTATGAGAACGGTTTAAAAGTACTGATACATGTTGGGTAATGTAGTGTGTTAAAGGGTGAAGTGGAATGGAGAATACAGACCAATCACTGCGGACTCACACGCACTCCTGTACATCTCCAGCACTAATGGACTGACATATTGACCTGCGTTTGCGTGAAAAGGCCCATGTCGCTGCTATTAATACCCAATACTGGGCTTGGTTACGTAAAGGGGAATATTACAGAGCAAAATATGTTGAGAAAAATGATAGTGCCCTCGAAATTGTTCATATATACATACCAACATAAATGAGGCATTCAACAGAAGACATCAGGCAGGGGAGATGGCTAGAATTGCAGGCACAGCTTTTATTATCGACGCAGGCAAACAATCCCAAAACGTCGCCGAAAATCAGTGCAAGGGTCAGACGCTGAACAAACTATCCAGAAACCAGAGGACAAGACGATCATAATTTCATTAATAAAATCACAACCGGTGTCAGTCGAGAATATTCCAGACGGATTTATTTTTCAGACCTTCTGTGGCGTGCTTGAAGCTCTCTTGTTCTCGTCAGTGCTGAACAGATCTCTGGCGTCTCGTTTGAAAGCCAATTCCTCTTCAATTTAGGGCCTCTGCTCACCTGGGTGCATCTCAACATATGGTGTTTAGAGGCATTCGCTGCTAAAATTGAGCTACGATGTGGGTGTTTCTGACGTATGGCAAGTAAAGTTGCAAGACGACGCAAGATTTAAGATCCGAGAAGAATTCAGACGGTGTGGTGCCAGCATGCTCAGTCATAAATTTATAGATTTTCACAGAAGTCAGTTCGCATGAAACACTAAAAATGTGTATATTTAGGGTGATAGGTTAGTGGTTGTACTTTTTGTCGTCATTTCATTTGTTTGCGGTAAACAAAAATTGTCTGTGGTCATTAATATTCCGTGATCCAGGTTAGATTAGCCAGACTTCTGAAATGTACATCTCACGCTACAGCGCTCGTCGAAGAAGGAAAAAAGACCGAGCCAGATGGTGGACTGATCAGCCATGACTAGAACTACAGCTCAACAATTCTCTCCTACAAACAGCTATTAGGACACTCGTGTTCCTGCTACTTTTTGAGAGGATAATGACGGCGCTGAAGATAAACAGCTAATTAGAGTTTTCAATCACAACTCGATCAGGCAGAACAAGAAGTCTAATTAGTGCTTAGTCTCCAAGTTGTGTTCCTAGCTCTTCATTTAAAGCTCTAAAAAGAGATTTGGTTTCCTTCATTACCCTCGTCTCAAACAGATGCTCTTTTTCCCCAGGAAGTTTTACAAGTTGCTGCACGAGCGCTGAAAAAAAATAAATAAAAATGCACCATCACTCCAGTAGTGCTCTTAGCTCCGCCCCCTGCTTACGTGTGCATTTATATAATGTTCACAAATTGCGCAGTGAATCATGAATAAGTGTGACTTCTCACATTTTGGTTGTGTGAACATGGCAGTGATTAACAAATCTAATATGATGGGTGATGCCTAGTCTACTCTAGCATATTTAATATGTTTGTTTATCTATTTATAGAAGTGAATTAAATGATTTCTAGAAAACACTGGAATGGCGATACAAAACAATGAATTAAGAAGTCTGGGCTTTGAACCAGTAATCCACCAAACCCAACACTAATTTAAGAAATGTAAAAGCACCCTATTATTGGGCATCATGACAACCAGTGACCTTTACTTGTTAATTTAAAATGTGTTTCATCATGTAGAGGAACGAATAATTTATGGATTAAATGAACCGTGCTAGGACACTAGCTATAAAAATGCAGACTAATTATTTTAACCAATTACCAACTGAAGAAGTATATTAAGTAGCCATGCATTCCTTAAGACGTTCCATTAAAAGTGTACATAAGCAGCAAAAAAAAAAAAAAAAAAAAAAAAAAAAAAAAAAGCAGCCTCAAATTGAAAATCACCATGTTGGCAAACAAAAATAACCCGGTGGAGCAGACGAAGAGCTTAGGGCAATTAGAGTACAGCAAGAGCGATTCGCAAACCTCTCGTCTGCCATATAGTAAAGATAAAGTCATTTTCATCGGTGCGTCTTAAGGGAATTTGAGGTACACGTACTTGCACCCAGTCTAATCCCACATCTCATTTCCAGGTGTGAAAAAGAGAAAAACAGTATCCAGATGTGCAAAGCTGATCAAGCTGCATATCAAAAGATTTGCAGATGTAATAGCAGCCAAAGGTTATTCTAGCAGGTCTAATACATAAGCAAGCAACAAATGTCTGCCATTATGCAACAAAAGAATTCACTAATCTATGGAAATGAATCAAATGGTAATTCAAGTTCCAGACCCTAATGTTACAAAATATGGAAAAGTACAAGGGGTGGGTGAATATGTATGCAAGGCAATGAGTGGCTCTCTCTTTATAACAGATCAATACTATTTATATAATGGGTTTCGGGGTGCTGGCAGGAAATCGATACATTGTTGTACAATTGAAGCGTCCGCCACTTTTGAAGGGTTTTTGAAGGAGATGGAGATTTTAGGGAGGGTGTGGGATACAAGAGCGTTTTAGGTTTTGTCGAGAAGAGAAGTTGTAAGTCTTTGTCTTATAAAATGAATATACTTTACAGAACACCGATCAGCTCCACAAGATACAAACGGACTCTCGCTACACGTCCACGGAAGGCCTGCTGTCTGACTGATCAGCATTTCCTCCAACGTAGCCAAGAATCTCAGAACGGAGATCAACCCTGGCAAGGATCTGCAGTAATGTTCAGTAGAGGCCGTTCTCCCACCATGGCTTCCCGTGTAAAGCTGTTTTAATAATTCTGCGATTTGTAGAGCTCGCATATTGCTCCTCCAGCAATGTTTTTCCCCACATGGAGTACCAAAGACAAATATCTAACACATCTAACCACTATATTATATGCCATGAAAAAGTCCCTTCATAACATAACCATTATATTCCTATCTGGAGTTCTGTCATTACTTAAACTTTTCTAATAATCCTGGAGGTACGGACGTTCTTGGCCATTTTAGTTGAGACTTTAGAATCCACTGAATTCATCACATGTACAAAACATTGAATTCTCTGTTGCATTCTGAATTGCCCCCTATTAAACATGATACGGGAGGATATGCTTAATTAATTTAGCACCTGATGGGTCATTTTAACCAGAAAGTAAAACTGGTAGCAGCAGAGATTTATAATACACTGACAATAACAGGCGAGATAGCATTCTCTTTTTTTGGCCTTGCTGTGGATGTATTTATTCATAAAACACACATACAGCGAGCACAGCGTGCATTAGTGTTGTGGACCTCATTACCGAAAAGGACCTCATTCACTCCAAACACACGCCTCCATAACAGACTCGGAGAACTCAAGGGTAATGCAAGAAAGCCATTATTCTCAGCATTCGAGAGCCCTTCGTTTAGGGAAGTACATGCGCTGCCATTTTTAATGGGATCACTCGCTTGCTTGTTTGTGAGCATGCAAGAGTGGAGGGAGGAAAAAAAAGAAAAAAGAAAAAAAAAGAGAAAAGTGGTTAATTAGTGCCTGTGGCTGCTGAAGGTTATGAGAGAGTTGTGGCAAAATCCCTTGTGTACTCCTACCATCACAGACCGAGAGTGCAAGAGAAATGAGATGGAACATAAAAAAAAATAAAAAGGGGAAAAAAAGAAAAAAAAAAAAGTTGAAATGAATAAATACAGGGGACGGGTTAATGGATGAAAGCCCAGAATGAGGCAGGGCCTGGCAGCTGAAATGGATACAAAACAAGATAATGTTTGGGGAAAAGGTAAAGGAAAGCGAGAAGGAGAAGCCGAGGAAAAAAAACACAAGACGCGTCGCTTTTTTCCCCTCTCTATAGCTTTTCATAAAATCATAATTAAGTACATTTCATTACCGAGAGCCCTTATTCCCTGCACTTTTCTCTCGTCGAGCTCCTGTGCGTTTACGCCGCTACATATCCCAGAGGGCCAAGTGTGATGCTGCACATTGGCAGCAATACAGGAAATTACAGGGAAAGTGGGATCTGTATTGTTTTCATGCACACCAGGCCAAAAGAGGTATTACATTCGTCGTTTTCCTTTATTCCTTACGCCATACATTTAGTTTCTCAGTGACGGCTGGTCACAATATGGAATGGGAGGACGGGGGGAGGGGGGGAGAAATCAACTACTCAGCATTTCTATGATGAAACCATTAAAGCTAAACCAGATGGCATAAAGTCTCTTTATAAGCATAAAACTACTACTTGTGCCTACAGTGTCAGCGAAAGCAGCGCCACTCATGATTGCTTTTCTTTGGTTCAAGACAATCATGTTGGATCGCTTCACTAAGACCAGCAGAAATTCAATCTTTCTGAATTACAGCCTGAAAAGAGAACAGTTCCAGTGCTCTTAAACCTTAGAATGGGTTCCATCAGTCCTGAGCACCAAGTGATGTCCGTAAGCAATTTTAGACATATAAAATGAAATAAAAATGGGAGCCCAAAGCGTTTCTTATTATTCACTCATTTTAGTGTGCGAATGTTGTAAGCCATGCATTTTGAGGTCACTTTACAACATTTAAGTTGTACAATTAGGTAAAATTGCCTCATTTTCACGGGCGAGGAGGGCCGACGACGTACTCGTAAAACTCAAAGGGATGAGTAAATTCAATCGTTGAATTCGAATAAACGACCGAGCACAGAGACTATGGCACTCGGTAAATCGCCAGATATGTATATAGATAACTTTAAACATTTTTTTGTCACACCAGTTTTTGGTACTCTCTCAAAATATTCGGAACAAATCACATTTCTGCATTGATGCAGCTCTGTCCTTCAGCTCAGGTTTAGCGGTTCGCATCTACACCAAAAAAAATAAATAAATAAATAATTTTTTAAAAAAAAGGTCACCTGTAACTCAAAATACACGGCTGTTGGTTGGTCGGATCACTTCCAGCAGGTGGCTCAATTCCGTCAAATCGGCTACCGATATACTAAGAGTACTACAGCATAAAAAATTTTTTTCCCCAAAATAATTTAATTCATAGAAATATTAAAAAAATAAAAACTGATTAACCGATTGTTGGGAGGAAACCAAAAAATCCTGGTAGAACTTCATTCCGGCGTATTGTTACACCCGTCTCTTTCAGCGCTCATGTGGCGACTCTTATGAGAGAAATGGGACTAGAGACAGATGGGATGAACAGAAGGAGGAGAGATGCCTGGATTAGCCTGGTTAACTGTTCTTCTCCCAAGCAGTCCTTATCAGACCTTCGAAAAGCTTGGTTTCTTTCTCAGTCGACGGACAAAATGTGACCAGACAACAATTCTTTTTTCCGAGTAAGATTCTAAGCCACCATTTATTTCCAAATCAAACAAAAACTCGGAATACAACGGTCTATATCTCCCTAGTTGCTGGGCCTCAACTCTTCCGAAGATCTGCAATACGCAACAAAAAAGCTTGCATTTTGACAATATTGGAACAAGAGCTGACTCGACGTGATGAGCGTGATGTCGGAAGGGAAGGAAGAATCCTCCGTGACTCCATCCACCCGCATTTTACAGGCAGAGTTTACGTCGGCAACCAATTAATGTTTTAGTGTGCCTGTATGGCGAGAGAGAGAGAGAGAGAAAATGCATCCAAAGAAGGGAGCCTAACCACAGAAAATCTATATGGACACATTTTATATTATCCACAACTACACCGTGTTAGCGCTAAAGGGATTACCAGCACTCCATTCATTTAGCATGACATGGCTACACATAGGAGCACCCTTAGGCTTTGTTCTCCTTCTCTTCCCCTGTCTGGTGGATTTATTGATCCAGTGAGATAATGTAAAGCTTGTCTGTGAGAGAAAGCGCGAACCCAGGATAGCTTCATTTGTGCTCACACAGAAAGACACGCACACTTGTAGTAGGAGTTGATTATCCTAATTGAAAATGCTGGCTACTGAATTGAACCTCGGCTAAAACACACTCTGCATCAGCATGCAGAAAAAGAATGCTTTGTTTCATACATGCATGCTACGTGTGCCAATATTACTAATGTAATCCATCATTTGAATGACAATATTAATTACCGTTCTTCCCAATAACTGATCTCCAGTGATCCCAATAACCTATCACTGATCACTACCGTTTCCCTTAGCCAATCACTAATCACTTTTGTTCGCAATGACCAATCACTGACCATTGTCCTACCTGCATACTTAATTGTTCTTTACTTTAAAAAATCTACTCAGCTATATTTACAAGTAATAAAAGTAACTGCTTTCTTTGCATGTCTGCATTCTCAATAGGAAAGATCAAATTTGTGCTCGTATTTTTGCAAGTGATCGTGACAACTTAATGAATTTGCAAACCAGACTATGACCCCATCTGGTGAATTTTCTTTGAGCAAGTATGAGCCAAGTATTTCTGAAAAAGAATCATCAACACTGGCTCCAGCTGCGAACGCTCCCTTTCCTGCCTCAGCGATACTGAACAGGTCTGTTCTTGTCAAAATACCGTTTTCCGTTTGTAAAACCTGACTGCCTGTCATTAAGGTGCCATCACACGTTGCTGAAACGGCACTCGTTTAATTCAAGCACAAAGTGGTTATTTCAGGACCCAGACCCTCGATTTGAGAGCGTGAAGACGTCGGGGCTCTCGCAAAGCCGTTTCTCTCAGTGCTAATTCGGGGCACTTAACGCTAGCTTCACATGGCCAGCAGGTCGTGTCGCTAACGGGGATGTCCGAGTCTCTGTGGGAGGCCCGGACTAATGAGTTCAGGTGATCGGGCCTCCCTCTCAAGATGGCATCTGCACCCACTGAGCTTCCCACATGCCAAAATTCAAACTAATCGCTAGCAGACTGTGTACACAATACTAACGGTTAGCCATCTCTGGAGCCAAGAAGAGAATGCTGAGCTTTTCAGTATGACCAGAAATGCAGTTCTGACGGTATTAAATGGCTCACCACCTCATTAAAAATGTGTACAGAGACATTTAAAACAAAATCAACCTTGGAAGGAAGTAGAAAAGATTATTCATGCCTCTGGTAAGTGTGCATAGCTAGCTTGCTTTGCTAATCTGCCAACAAAGCCAGTATAAAAGGTAAACCCAAATCAACCAGCCACTTTTCACACCAAGTACTACATTAGGTAAGCTGTGTTTAACCAGTTAGCTTTAGAAGCTATATACAGCTACTACTACCGTTGCAGCAGAACTACAGTTCACACCAACAGTAGGGACTCCCTCACAAATCCACGAGCGCTAGCTAGTTGCTTGCTTACGTGAACTTAGGGTAAGAGAACATTTTCAAAAAGGCCAAAATGCTTGGTTCTGGGAAACAAAATCGATCGGAACCATTCTAGTGAGAGCATGAGGCTATCTGGATTAAAATAATAACAGCAAAGAAAAAAAATGCAAGTCGAATAGCACTTCGCTACGTGCATCAAAACCATAAAGCCGCGCGTGCGCGCTACGCAAGAGAACGCACTCCGAGGTGGTATTCGCAAGAGAACGCACTCCGAGGTGGTATTCTCTTTTCAGTTACAATTTTCGTCAAGGACGGGCTGTCTGTCCGTGGTCTCTTAAATAGCATGTGAATTAATAAAGCATATGCTTTGAAATAAGCCACAGTGCTGGTCATGAGGAGGAAGTGTGAAAGCTTATTAAAAGGCTGAGAGAACCTGAGGGACGTCTCTGCAGAACACGGAGCAAATGTCAGATTATTATAGCTCAGGCTCTCTAAATGATGGTTCTATTTATTCACTACATGCATTAGGTTTTGGGGGTTGTTGATGAAAGGTATAGGTCTATCTACACCCATAAACTAGTCACTCTGTACATGTGTAGTGTGTGTCTGTGTGAGCAACATGAATGGAAACTAACTTCAGTGTATATATAGCAGCAATCAGAATGATCGTTACTATATATCCTGTATCCAGCTGTGTGACCCTTTACATGGTGATCGATTGCATCGCACCTCGCCATAAATCAGATGATGGCCTTACATGACCCTACGATCAACCAGAAGGATGCACGCACGCGCGCGCGCACACACACGGCTAACAACTTCATGTCCTTTACAGAAAAGGTAGGTTTTATAGTTATTTGCAAGTTGCAGAAAGACAAATCCTGGTCATGGTTCGAGGATATGCTGACCAAGCATTCATTTGCTACGGTTACAGCTCACTCAGTATAATCTACCATTTTATCCATTACAAAAAATCCATCAAGAGAAACAATGTCTCTGATTAAGATGCTTTCTTTTCCATGTTGGGGGCGGGGAAGAAAAAAAAAAGAAAAAGAAAAAACCCACCCTTTTTATGGACAATACTAGGAGCTATAGGACTAAAATCTGATTACTCTGAAGATACATTACCCAAGTTTTGGCCATGTCCATATATGGCATCAAACATGATTAACAAATGTAAACCGTCTCCTTTCATTACTCTGCGCATCATTAAATCTACTTCTCATTTTCCATCAAGTCCTTTTTGTCGTGCGTGCTAGCAAAGACACAGACGTTATAAACCAGGGATTTAAAAACACAGCTCAAGATAATGAAACAATCGATTCTCTCCGCAACCATTATAGTCTGTTTAAAAGGAAAAAAAGAAAGTGCTTTTCTTTCAACTGTCATGGTTTGAAACAATCCACAGCAATTCGCATCCTGCTGCGCTACACCCACCTCTCCAAATTGCTCCGCTTGTACTCTAATGTGCGTTAGTCCATGTTATTATTTTGTTTAAATTGCAGCACTTTGGCAAAGCTCAGTAAGCAGCCCGGCTGCTGAATTTAACAGAAAATAGAGGCGTGCTGAATTGGATAGGAAAGAACTGGATGGGGACTGGCGGACTGAGGGAATATACCCTCAGTATGGGGGGGGGGAGCTGCAAATAGAAGTTATAACACCGTATTATCAGAAAACATGAACGGAAATTAGTTGACGGTCATGCCATTTTCAGACGCTGTTGTGCTTAATCATGCTGAGGGCTGGCCAGCAGTCAGAGTTAGCCTTCGCTTATCTTTACTTAAAGAGGGTTATGCAGCAGAGCTTTATTCATCGCCACCATCGCGCTTGCAATCTCTTAATTCACTGGCCAGCTGAGGACTTCCTCCCACAGTCCAAAGACATGCAGATTAGGTCAACTGGCTACTCTAAATTGCCCATAGGTGTGAATGCGAGCG
>JAQMYM010000038.1:25248476-25320065 GCA_030014255.1 Parauchenoglanis ngamensis | reverse complement strand
GGGGGGTAAAAAAAAAAAAAAAAAAAAAAAAAAAAAAAAAAAGTCAACTATGAATAATTTCAAATTGTCTAAGGCTACAGCCACACTAACATGGATAAATAGGATAACACTTAACTAGTCCTTCATTCCACACTAAAACAGCATTTTCAGCTACTGAAAACGACACGTTTTAAAAGCGTTCTCCGACATGCAGAATTTTCAAAAGATGCCACGTTCGCGCATTGCAGTCTCGACAGGGAAAAACGGAAAGTTTCCAAAACGATGGCGTACGAATTTGCCCGACACTGGCGATAGCTTATGCTCGAATCGTGTCCGGTGAAACATAACGTGTGAAATGCAGTCAGTGCTGCTCCATCTACCAAATTCGCTAATGTTCTGAGAAGTAAATCTTTACTGCAGTTCCAGATATTTACTCACACAGGACCCCATTCACTCAGAGAGTTGTGTGTTTTACATTCATTTGTAACCAGAAAGAGTAAGTCATCGTTAGTCCATGCGACAACAAAAACAAAAAAAAAATCATTTTGGCACTTCTCATTAAGGAGCTGCTAACTTAAATTGTAACCTCAGAAAATGACAACTTTTAGCCTGCTTGCAATCAAAACCAAGCTGACCAGAAATGGTGCAACAATGTTTCAACACTAAGGCGTTTCAGCATTTTGATGTCGACGTAGAACATTTGGAAAACGGTACAAAAAACGACAGTGTGCACAGAAAAACGTTTTTACGTCGAATCTGTTTTCAGATTTACCCAGGTTCAGTAAGTCATAAATTCTTAGGTTTCATCGCACAACTGACATTAAATTAAGTCCATTAAACATCCCAACTTATGAGGTGGTTACCGTTAAGCTGGAAAAGTCTCTCTCGTGTGCGGCTTTGAGATAATCAGGAGCATCTGAACACGGGATTAGGAGCAAAAGCTGCTCCCGGTCTCTGTAGCCTCACTTTGGTCCGTGTCTCCCTTGTGTGTGTGTTTCTAGCTCTCCCACCCAAACACACCTGCATGCGCTGAAGTACAACGGAGTTAACAGGTAAGCAGCAGGTGCAGGTTAAAATTAGCTCAGCGACTTGAGCGCGTGCCTAGGGCCAGGCCTCTCGGATAACATATGTTCTTGATTTTACTCACTTTTTCGCTTTTCAAGGGGGCTAATAGCCAGGGAGTCATGCATGAGAAGACCGGGACCGAGAAAAAGGAAGAGCAGGCTGGACATTAGGGTTCAGAGATTACCAGGGTTTAAGGGAGAGAGGAAACCCCAGGAGAAGCTTCCGTTGGTCAGAATTGGAATTTCGACATGTTACAAGGAAAATAGCTTTGGAATGATCCGTTTACGGTTTATTATTTTCCTCCATATCAGACTCTATGGTGATCAGCAGAGTTCATCCTCATTGGTTAAGAGATCTGTACTTAAAAATTAAAGAGACCAACATGATACTCTCCGAATGAGAAAAAAAGAAGCAAAAAAGGTAGGCAACCAGCTGGATAGATAGATTGATAAAGAGAATGAAAGAGAGATAGACAGGCAATTCCCCAGACAAAAAGACAGATAGGTAGGCAGGTGGTTAGACAGACAGCTGAGCAGATAAACACATATCTGGTGACTGGAAGAGAGGGGAGAGGGTGAGGATACACAGTAGTGATAAAGGATCAGTCTAGGTTGCCCTAGATCTGGTCAGGGAAAAAGAAAGAATATTCTGGCCACAGCAGTGTTTAAAAGGCGGACAAGGAGGAGGCAGAGCTCTGCACTCGTTCATCCGCTTCTCTCCGTGACTCTTTCAGAAACCTCTGGCCTCACAGTCAAAGCCACTTTAGCCTATACATATGGCCTTCAAGTCACAGTCTTGCACCCTATCTTTCTCCTCCCCTCCCACACACAAAAATATGCTCAGGAGGAGTGAAAGAACACAGCAGCAGCGCAGGGTTGGAGTCCAAAAACCCCGGAAATGACAGGCAGTGGAATGAGGCCCGGCGGGCAGAATACATTACCGTAATACACGTGTGCCTGTGTAGGTGTGAGACAGACAGAAAAAAAGACGAAGGAATGACAGGCTGAGAAAAAGAGAGTCCCTGAAGTGACATTGAACTAGTCTGGATTTATATCACCTGCAGTAGTGCTTTGCAGCCTGCTGTGTTTATACACACACACACACACCTCATCCAACACGTCCTCTCATTATATCCACAAACCCATCCTATGCACAGTTGTCCTTTAGAGTGCAAAGTGAAGGCCACCGAAAACATTCTCAAGCGTGTAATTTAGATAATAGGATCGAAACTGCACTTTTGGTTCAGTTAAAAAATATTTGTGCCGGCAAGATTTATTGCCAAACGTGTATCGTAAAAGCAGTTCCAAATTCTTTGTTAAACACACATTTCCAGTACTTCTTCCCTGATCAAGCTTCACCCTGATGAGCCTTCACGCCGGTTCGTCGCAATTAGGAACGATGATTTATATGCAAGGTAAAGTGGCAAGACATTTGTGAAGCATTTGGAATTGCATAGATTTCCGCAACAGCTAGAATAATCGGTAGAACCTCCCGTAGTCACGGCCGCATCTACCGTGACGCCGTTTTAAACTGTGCTCGTCCATGATGCCGGCTAGTTAGCTTCCCTCGAGTGAATCAACTAGCTAGCCAACACTGGATTGATGGAATTCATGTCTACCTTCTAAACTTTCAGCTAAAGTTGAAATGCTTTTCATTACATCAGCGTGTCGAGTTGAAATGCATGCTAAAATGAGGCGCCACATTTTTATTTTCATTGCTAGATTAACCTAGCGGAGGCCGGTAGCATTCGCATACAAAATATCAACCGACAGTGTAAAAAGAAAAGTCTATCTGTCAAAGCTCGGCTTCGGAAAGGGAAGAGATACGGGACAAAAATCAGGAGATGGAGAAAAAGAAAGAGCCGGAGACAGCATTAGCATCATGTCCCTGTGCCGTTCAACACAAACGAAAACAGACTGACCTGATCACATTTTAAACAATGTAGGCCTAATGACCACGCAGATACAAGTTGTCTGGTAATTACAGTGGAACCTATAGATTGGTGCAACTACAGTGGATCCCCTAATTTAACAATCCTAGAATAATTATAGTGTCAAAGTTGTTATTGCATGAATATATTACCATTTGGCTTATGTTTATGTACCGTTTGAGACATTTCTAGAACTCAAAGCCAGAATGATACAAACGTACACCTTTCTTTTTCTGGACTACCTTAGAGTTACTTTAGTCATTCTTACGCTCACAAAAGTTAATTGTTTACTTACTTCGTTACCATCTTGCACATAGTTACTTACTGACTGATTTGTTTACCACCTTAGCAGTTACTTATTTACATATTCATAAACTCACTTATTTACTTCACCTTGTTATTTCCTTCTGTATTTACCTACTTACTCACCGAGATATTTACCTACCGACTTAAATATTTACTTACTGACTGATTTAATGAGTTATTTCTTTGCTGACATGTATTTATTCACTTCCTTAAAGAGCACCAGTCGCTTTTTGAAGCCGATTACTGGCTGGACTTCTGAACGAGCACAATTCCACCAAATCTGTAATTCTCCCCCAACACTGCCTCGCTCATGAATAAGTTAGACAGAAGTACTAGCTAGGCTGTGAAGTGATGCAGGCTGCTTGTTTGAAGTTTTGCTTGTTGCTTTTATGGGTCTGTGTCTCCTTTCCTTTTTGATGTGATGTTGATCAGAGACATGCACAGAAACTGGTGATTATCTGCTCAACCTGGCATGAAGGAGATTTGACAAAAGCAAGAGGGTAGGACCTGATCAGTGGCTGCCGCCGCAGGGAGGCATGTCCATCAAGCACACATTCTCACACACAGAAAATAGAATTTCACCATACAAGCCATAAAATGCGTAGCTGCTGCTGCAGGGCCACATGTCAGAGAACAGCATTAACCTGTGTAGAACTGTGCATTTCATCTGATCAATATGTACAAAGCATAGCTGATGGTACGGCTGATGGGGGTGTTTATATCTACGTACTTGTATACTTCAGTAGTGAAAAATAAAAACATTGCTAATACAGTGGCATACCGGATCAATTCTCAGCCACGCACATGGATAACCGTGGCAATGGGGGCGTGGCCGAGCATCAGGTGCCGACAGACGAGGCGTGTTGAATTGGTAGGGAACACGTGAGGGTTCTTACCAGGGTGTGATCACGGGGAGTTTATTTGCGCATGTCGTGTCCTCGTTCAGGGAAAATGCAGTGAACCTAAGCGAGACCGACAGAGCTGGCACAACTCGCACACGCCTGGAGCGTGTTGGTGAACATCTAGGTGAATTCTGGGACTGGGTTTTATTTTCTTTTTTCCAGTTGACTTGTTGAGAGAAAGCTGAAAATCGCATGTTGGAAAAAATAAAGCGAGCCCGGAAGCGCCATCAAAGTGCACCAGTCTTCAGAAGTGCGCACACGCACAGTTCTGCAACAAGATAATCAAACGAATGGATATGCCTACAAAAATATTGTGTCTAAAACTATGGGGATAAGGAACACCTTTCAGATCAAGATAACCGATCCATCACATCAAGCTTGATCATAATTTGATTTTAAACCAAGTCGTCGCCATTTCACGGATAAAAAGTTCTCTTTGAAGATAAGTGTGTTGAGTGAAGGTGATCATGAGCTCTAGATCACGAGGACTAAAATGCCAAAACCACAATTCGTATAAAATAAGCCCAACGAAACCTTCATCGTGGCAGGTTAGTTTTCTGTGCTTGATACAGTTCAGTGTTTCTAAATTCTGTATTTAAAAAAAAAAATCCAACATCTCCTATATGTAAAATGCTCCAAATCTTGCTTTGACCGTTGTTTTTAATCTTCTGCACAGTGATACGACTGGCCTCACTTTCAGAGCCAAATCAGTTCTGCTACTGGTCAACGTTGCAAATCGAGTCGAGTCAAGAGGACTCGGTAACGGACACGTGATGCTCGACGAGATCCTAGGATCTCCGTTTTCAGTTAGCGTTGACGCGCTGTTGTGGTTTTAGCGTGAGGCGGAAAATAAAGACGAGAGAAAAGACAAGGCTATGCTGTAGACAGAGTAAATAGACGGTGTTAAAAGGGTGCTATATTTTTAGTGTGCTCCTTCCTCTCGGACTTAATCAGTGTGAGTACCAGATGGCAGGCCTCAGTGTTAACAAGCTTAACTGTAGTGAGGTGAGAAAGCAGTTCAGAGAGAACGAGCGTGACCAATGGAGCGTTTCGACCATTATTTGCAGAGAAAATAACCCACAACCAACAACTAAGAAAAAACAAACAAAAAAAAAAACCGCACAAACGAGTGTTTGTGCCCGTGCGTCTCGTCTCCTACCCAATCCCAATACCCAATTTCGGATGTGCTGTTTTTACAGGTGATTTATTTATTTATTTATTTAACAAATCCAGGCTGCGCTGCCTTGTGTAATGCGTCTTAAGCTCTGAGCAGGTGCAGGAGTTTCGTTTACACCGAGCTGCGTGCCGTGCAAGCAAGCATTAATCTGTTCCCATTTAACAAGCAGAATTCTGAAAACAAAGCCTGATCAGTCGACGGGTTCACGTAGATTTGAAAAAGAAAGGAGGAAAAAACAAGACTGGAGAAAGAAGAAACACCTGCGCGGTCCCCTGAGCGCATGCATCAACCAGCACGTTAACCCCTACAACCTGCAAGTGGGAAAAATTTCCACCGCTTGACTCAAAACATCATGATGAATTACACACATGAGCAGAAGTGGAATAACGACCGACTCCGCTGGAGTTAAACAGGCATTTTCCCCATCGCGCACAGCCAAGTATGGAGCGTCGAGCCTCTTGTGGACCTCATACAAATCCATTTGTCCAACAGAAGACACAGGAACTTCTCATTTGTCCCATCCCTAGTGCATAACTTTACAATGCAGCAAAAAAAATCTTAAATAGTAGCACAGTCTACAAAGGCTTCGAGTGAAACCGTTACTGATAACGTGATGAATATAAAAGAAATGATTTTTTAACTGACAATTCCTTAAACGCAATGTTACATCTACGCAGTCACATTCATTCAAATCAAACCTCACGCATACATTCCAGCAGCCAAGACTTCGCAAAAACAAGATGTTTTGCCTCCAGAATCAACAAGACGAGACGAATACGATCAGACGTTCATAGAGGAGTTTCAGGATGGATGTGGTTTTTCCCCACACCAGTATTCATGCTTCAGCGCCTTACTCCCATGCATCTTTCTATTAAATCAAAACTCCTTACTCATTCCTCCAAAATCAGCCAAACCTTTTTTATTTATTTATTTAAAGAGGAAAAATAAGGGCTCTAGATTTGAGCTGATCTGGGCTTAACGTGCCTCGCTCTCCCACTCACTGTTGGCTTATATCTTTTTGATTACCCTTCTTGTGTGCTCTCCTTTCACAGGGCTTCACCTGCTGCCATCCTGTGTGTGGTTATTGAGTTTTCTTGGCATACTAACAGGGGGAACAAGCTAATTATAGTGTAAAAGGCAGAGATGCGCAGGCCCACTTGTGTTAATTAGCTGGATGCAATAAAGCAGAAGGGATAATGGAAGGCTGTAATTTGGTAATAGGGTTTTTACTTTTTGAGAAGAGAGTCGCCCACAGTACGAGTGATGATGCCAGATTTAATAACACCGTATCGGAAACCTCTAGCTGAATTTCTGAAATAACTAATGCGAGATATGTAAAAAAGTTTCTGTGCAGGGTTTCCGTGTTCTCCCCGCGCCCATGTGGGTTTCCTCCAGGTGCTCTGGTTTCCTCCTACAGCCCAAAGACAGATTAGGTCAACTAGCTCATGAGCGTGATTGGTTGTTCGTAAGCAACAGAGTTTTCCTCAAAGATTTCTGTCCATGGTTTTCTGCGCTATAAAGTTCTCTTGTACACAATATCTCTTGGCAAGATGCATTTTATTCCACTGTAACAAGGGTTACTAAATAAACGGATTACGGATGCGTTTTAAATCATTGATTCAGCTTTAAGACGGAAAGGTTTGCATATACATTACTGCTCTATTTCCACAAATCTTGGTTTAGGGAATAAATTCCGAGAGATTATCTGGCGCAGATTTTTACCCGGATACGAGCTCGAGATCCTGAAACAGGTTGGAACATACGGCTAAACATTAGTCTGCAATTATTATTAACGTATCGTACAATAACGAACAGCAGCAGAGTAAATTGATTTGAATAGAAATAACGGAAATGAAGAAAATAAACTTTGATACAGCACTCAGATGTTTAGGTTTTAAATATAGTCCGTCTCTTTCCCGACCCGTTGCAGGAATGAGACGTATTCCCCCCTTATCTGCCTTTCCCAGAGAAAGAGCTGCCTTTTCACGGTTGTTGTTCTGCCTCCACTTAAGATAAATAAAAGTAATTGATGGCGAACCCCGCATCTCCGCCTCCCCTCGCAGAGGAAGAGCAAGCATCCTGTTCATTTTGATGTACATGAGCCCAGCTTCAAACAAGTGTCTCAGCGATGCTTTATCTCCAAGAACTGTTCCATAATTTATCATTATCAGATCCAATTATGGGGCAGCAAGGCGCAATGCAATATCCAACGAACGTCTCTGAGGAAAAACAAATAACCACTTCTGTCTTTATGCTTCTTTCAGTCGGTTTGCCCCTTCTCACATTTACCCACACGCTCTTCCACAGATTCATAAATGCAATTAAACTAAATGACGTGTTTATACAGGGAGGCTGGTTGTAATTAGTTAGAAATGTTAAGTCTAATAAACACAAATCCACAGACTTCATTATAACCCAGCATGGGTTTAATATTAGGTGTACATTCTCATTAGAAGGGGGGGAGGAAGAAAAAAAAAAAAAAAAAAAAAAAAAAAAAAAAAGAATAGTTCAGTGATCACACACCGCTTTAATTAGGGTTTCGTGGTCCTAAAGGATACCCAGCAAAAATGCTGCTTTTAACCTGATGACATTTTCCAAACTGCAGAATTCTGGAATACAGAAACACACGTCTTGGCACATTTTGGCTGAAAAGTCACCGAATGGTTTTTGGTCACCGCTTTAGGAATCGGTGTTTCTGAAAATTGAACAACCGCATAAGTGCCTGACAAATTACCTTCGTGTCACATTCCCAGCACAAACTGGTACTTTAGACGGAGGGTTCATCTCTCCCTAGCACTGCAGGGATTTTTGCACTCTGTCCAGGCCTCACACTATTTTTAATAACCCAGGTGTTAAAAACCCATTTCAAATTCTCCATGGCTCAGTAACGAATTTAAAAACAAAGGGAACAGAAGGAAGGAAATGAATAAAGGAAGGAAGGAAGGAAACGAATAAATGAATGAATAAAGGAAGGAAGAAAGGGAGGATGGCTGGAAATGCATTAACGAATGAAGAAATCATGGGCGGATGGAAAGAACCGAAGGGTTAAAAGAAGGAAATGACTGAAGGAAGTAAGGAAAATACGGAAGGAAAGAAGGAAAGAAGGATGGAAGGAAATAAGGGAAGGACGGACGAATGTAAGGAAGAGAATTAAACAAATGAAGGAAGGAAATGAATGAACTAGTGAATTAATAAAAGGAAGGAAGGAAGGAAATGAATGAACAAAGGAAAGAAGCAAGAAAGGAAGGAACTTGTTGAAGGAAGGAAATTAATAAAGGAAGGGAGAAAGCATGGATGTAAGAAGGGAAAGACAGGTTTAGGGTGAATTTAAGATGGCATGTGGGAGTAGGAAGCAGAACATGAGCATACTTCGCCTGGTTGTTGCGGCATTTTTTAAAAGGCTGTAATTAATCATTCCGCAAAGGCACGAAGGCGTCGGTGAGAAGTAGGAAAGCGCCTTCTGGGAATTTTGCCCTGTTGCCAGTCAAACGTTCTAATGTGTTTTTACTCAATTTTCACTTCCTTCCACTCATCCCATCGGTGCAGGAAATCCGATTTTTGAACGTGCGGCTGAGAAAACCTGAAAGCAAAACGCCAAAACACTCGTCGCAAAACGCTGAATAATTGCAAATAGACGGTGCACTTGGCCGAGGTGCAAAGGTCTGTTTACCGGTTGCCATTCTTTGTTCGGTGCCTGCTTCTTAATTTTCACACAACAGTACTAGAGAAGATACTAAATCGGACACATCTTCCGTCATCGCTATCCTTCGTTGTCTTCTTGTAAAAGACCGGCTAATTTTTGTCCCGCTTAAACAACAATTCTAACGTTATTCGGGGTTTTTTTTTTTCCCATTGTACACATTAGTTTATTCCCAATAGTTTTCCCCCCCATTTATCATTCCATACTCTAGCTCTTACATCCCACATTACACACTTGCAAGGTTCTTGTGAAAATTTCACTTCATCTCCTGTGTGCGATTTGATCGTGCGAGTGGCACAGTCTCTACAGGGAACTGCAGGTGACATTTGATCTTCCATGAAGAGCTCGGAAGTCAAACTGCTTCCATAATCCAAAAATTGAATAGAATTCCTTTCTCCCTCACGTTCTTTCTCCGAGGTCTCCTCCATCATTCTAATCAGAAATAATTGCACTGTGCAGCTCTAGCCCTAGTAGAAAAGAATTGAAGGGCAAAGGTGGGTGGACGACAGGATGATACGGGTGCTCTCCTTCTCCTTATTGGACGCCACAAGCTCTCGTCCCAGCGTGGTCTCTACCCACACACATACACGCACGTCTGCTCATCTCTCATCATTGCTCTATACTCTCACTTACAGTGAAGGCTGAGAGTAATTGCCCAGTGATCCAATTTCTGCCGTTTTGGTTGTTCATGACGCACGGGAAGTATTCCCACTACATAACATCCATTTGTTGTATGTACAGAAGCTTTACCAAAGCAGACAGCTTACTACAGAATAGATTACACTCAAAGACGGGGATCACATACTGCAGCCATCTAATGAGAAGCAATATTGAGTACAGTGATTCACCTTGAAATCTAGGTTTTGGGCTATAAATACACTCTAAATGTATGCAATGCCATTTGAGGTCCAAGGACCAAATTTACCACGCACCTCCTACACACTATTCCCTGATTCATGTGCTGTATGCCCCTTTTACCCTTTTTATACAGCATACCTACAGATAAGCTACCATAGAATGGGGGTGGCGGTGTGTACGTCAAGTGGGGAGTGGGGCCGGGCCCACCCATTTGGAGGCCTGGCCCACCCAGTTCTCCCATTCTCAGAGTCTGCTCAGCAACTGGCGATAACGTCGATATCGGACTCCTCCCAAAGTCGAAAAACAGAACTGCAGGTTGAAGAACGCGCGGCGCAAAGTCAAAACAAATCGTTTTTAAACTGTAATAAACACAAAATGATGGCCGTGTCTGTACACGTTACCTTTAAAAAGCAGGTCTGGTTTCCTTTTTGCTCTTGAAAGTTCTTCTGTTCAAATCCTCACGTAAAGATAATAAAATTTTAGGTCACAGCAACCAAAAGATTGATCAGACAGGCTTCTCCTTTTTGGTTTCTTTTGAAACAATGGTTTGTCCTACTTTCACCGGTTAGATGGTCCCTCACAGATTAACGTCTTTGCCTATAGGAAAGTTAGATTTGAACTAAAATAAAAAAAATATTCAGTTTGAAGTGACAGGCCTGCAAACGCCAACAAACCTGGTCATCTCCGCCTGCTTATGCAAGGGCGAGTTTGTACATTTCCTCAGCTCTTGTTGTAGCCCATGTATACCATGTTAAACTGTTGAAGGGCGAGGCAACCGTTTTTGTTTGTTTTTTGGTATATGTAGTGTCGTTACTGATCATGAAATGTCAAAATTCATCATTAAATTCACGTAAGCTGGCTGTGTGGCCGGCGTGTTGGATAATCAACTGGTATTTCATGGAAATTAAATCATCAGTTGGGGTTATGGTCAAAAGCCCTCGTAAAAAACATCAGGATAAATTAATCTAATCTACTTTTAATTTTTCTCCACAGCCTTTTCAAAAGGACTCCAAGGTTTTAACCGATTGTGCTTTTTCTGGTATAATATTAAGGACCAACATTCAATTTATTTATTCCCCTCAGTGACGAAGCAACTGCCACCACCTGTCTCTAAAATTCCCAAACATTAGCACAGCAATAATAACAATAAAGATGCTTATTACCCACATGCACCGATTATGATTGCCATAGAGGCAATGATTATTATTCCCCTGTTTTGAGCATGTCCCCTGTTGTTTCTCAGCCTCGTCCAGCATGCTTTCTTCATTATTAATTCCTTGCAACACCCGTCCAGACTGCAAATCATGTCCATACTACGGAGCCCCTGTTACTGCTCATTTGCTTGCAACTTGGGTTCATGACATGTTTTCACAGTGTAATAAACTTAGCAGCAATTACTCTCATCCAGTACAGAAAAAAACCATGGTACATTTATTTTATTTAAAAATATTAAGCCATAAATAACGTTCAACAAAGCCATAAAACAAAATCCCTTTCAGTGTGCCACATGACTCGCAGCACTGTGATTGCTGTTTGTTTGAAGTGCTCCATGTGCTTTTGTTCATCATGTTTTAGTCCGGCCATTGGTTAGTTGCCCTGTTATATTCATACATTGTGTTAAACCCTTAATCTGTCTATTTACACCCTGATGCATCTTTGAAGTTAATTTGTGCAGTTCTGAACCACATTTTCTTTTCCTCGTATTCCAGCTTTCCGAATATTATAATTGAATCTGGATTATTCTTGTTTGACGTTAGTCATGTTTGTTTACACCTTCTATAGATACTGAATACACTTCTTGGATTTGTCCAAAGAAAGCCCAGAACGCTGTCGCATAAGGACGCAACGACACCGTACGCCGTGGTGGTCAGTCTTACATGGAACGGGTCAGTGTGGAGGTTTTTATTCCAATCAACAGGAGCCACACCTGATCCTACCGGTTTAAATCAGTTGATCTTGGCTTTCAACAGATTCAGGTGTTGCTTCTGCTTGGTCGGAATGAAAACCTTCAACCACACCGGCCCGTTCCGGATAAGATTCGACACCCCTGCTGTAAACAAAGAACGACACCCCGTGGGAAAACGACGAGATGCGACTCTTCCGGTGACGCAATAAAAATCAGCCTCTCCTGCCATTTCTAAACCGCCTCCATCGTCTTCCGACTCTTGCGAAACAACTCGCATGCCCTACGTAGAATACAGTAAGCTATGCATGCCCTTTCTCCGCATGCCAGTGAATAACGGCATAGAGTTTCCCCCCCAATCGCTCCCTCTGGCTATTCCTGCCCTCATGACGGCCATGAATTTTCCTCGATCGGACACTTCGCATCGTCACCGGCTAGTACACCCTTAGCCCGATGAGAGTAGTTCTGGTTCATGGTATCTGGCATCAGATGCATCCTGGTATAGAAAACGTGGTAGAACTTGCAGCCCTACTCGGCTAGGTTTTCCCAGTACCATGAGAGGCTTTAAGGACCTGTCTACCAGCAAGAACACCATCTTTCTGCTTCCCAATAGTGGCAAGGACACCAATACGCTGCCTCCCGCCACATGGTTCCTCCTTCCTTCCTACTTCTTAGCGCACATTCTGCACACATATTTAAGACAAAGGGTACGTACGTGACCGCACCGTACGCGGAAGTCACTGCGGTGGCCAGTGGCAAGAAGACTACTGGCAGAGTTAGCATTCAGACCGAATACCGCATACGAAATCGCATCTAAAACAGGAAAGACGCTGTATGGAGTATATTGGATTTATGGGTAAAATCACACCAAGATAAATACACTTTTTTGACTGCTCATCAATTAAATATTTATCATTCTTTCACACGCTGTCTAACTAAAGTTGTCGTCAGCGTTTATTTCAAATCCTCCACAATGAGGAGCCTTGAGCTCCACAAACAAATGAGAAAACAGTTAGTGCGTGTTAGCCAACCAAGACAAACCCAGTTTCCTTACAAGGGGTACTCTGCAAAGCAAGTTCACAGCTAGCCAGATGACTTTCAAAGTTTCTACAAATTATGTTTATCAACAACATGCTTATGGGTGGCTGCGTCACAGTCCTAGGATTTGCCGTTTCCCCTACCGACACCAGCCACGTTGCAGTTCATTTTGCCACTCAGTCCGGTTCTGGTGCCCAAGCGGCATCGACGCACACCGTCTATTAAGTGACGGTGACATGGTGTCGTCGGTGCACGCGGCGTGATCAATTTCTGTGAATAAAAGGAGATTTAAGTGGCACCGATAGAGAGCTGTATAAAAAACAAATCTATCGGCCATGTTCCCAACTCCTCCTGTAATACGACAGCAGAAATGTGAACATATAATGGGATCAGTTTGTTGTAATCCAATTGCACCATGGACCCAATTGCATTTGTTAAGTCAACAGAAGAGCAGCGGGCTGGGATCGCTGTGCCAGGCTTCGCGACGTCTTATTCTTCATTTTTCGTCCTCTGCTTTTCCCTCTTTTTTAATCTCGTTGAGTGTTTCCTGAACATTCAAAAGTCCCTGGGCCCAACAAAATTTTGCATATCTTACTCCCTCTTGACCCTTCATACACTGCCTCCGCCTCCCAAGAGATCAATCCATCCTAATAGATGTTGTGCTCGAACTGCATTACAAGCAGCGCAACCATGACTTTTCTCCATTCAGACATAGGAAGTAGCGAGACAAGATTCCCCTGTGTAGTAAGGAACATCTCATAGCCATGAATTGCAAGCAAAAACAGCTCATTGGTATGGGCAGAATGACAGGGGGTGATCTGATGCATGTCTAATTGCATAGACTAGTTCACTTGTCGGACCCATAGCACATGCTTATTTGGAACAATTTCTGTTCAAGACGAAACTAAAAACTGGATGAGCAATCCATCAATAGAACAATTCATTTAAAAATCACCTGCATTTTGTATTGCAGTTATTCAGAAACAGCAGATTTCATGTCAGCTTTAGGTTACGGTCAAAATCATTCTAATACATTTCATAAAGGTGAGCTACCATAATGGAAAGGTGACCGTCACCTTTTAATGCCAACGCTAACAATTAGTTTATAACTATAAGAAAGACAGTTTGATGAGAAAGTTGGGTTTCATAGCAGCGCTTCATGCTACCATTTTTCACTAGCGCTACAGATTTGTAATTCTGTCCGTTCACCTTTAAACCCCAATGACCATTTTTCATTGGCTCTGCTACAGTATTTTTCAAGTACTTTGTCGGGTTCACCCCTGGACCAATGTTCACCAGTTGACAACCCCTTCTCGAAGCAAAAAACCTTCTGGTTTACTTATTCTAGCATGGGCTCGCTGATGCTCAACACGTGCTTCATCGTATGGGACGGAGGATGTTGGTTCGGTTTAAAATTTCACATACATGCTGCCGATTTTACACTCAGTTCTGGGAGGTGAATGAAATCACCTTAAAACTGGTCACCACTCATGCGTAAAATTAACGGAATTTTAAAATCGGTCGCATTTCAGACGCATCCAACTGGTACAGGTAAAACAAGTATTGTTTTTGGATGCTAGCTTTGTGATACAACTACTGTATATTCAGTACTTTGATAACCAAAAACACCAGCGTGAAGCATCCTTCATGAAAAGTGCTGTAAAAGGTCTCGATAGACCTCGAGCTACACGGAAAGTGTGAAATTGGCTTCCATCCGAAGGAGCCGAGCAATTTAGAAGTTGTGGTCCCAAACCTATCCGAGAATTCACGGGGGTTTCACACCGCTTCTTCGATTCCAGTTCCCGACACAACCGATACACACCGAAAGTTGTCGGAGTGTGGCACGGGGTGTGAATGTACGGGAACTGCAAGACAAATTTATTGTTCGGTCCCACGGCGACGGCCCGAAACGCTTTGCCCGCGTATTTGTTACTCAAAAAGCACCTCAAGAAATTTGTTTCAGTCTTTGAGCTGATCATCAACAACCCCTGTCGATTATTGCCAAGTCTCTCGAAAAAAGGTTTTTCGCCATTAACTTGGAATACAACACAACCAAAACAATGCTGGAATTTGAAATTGCACAGGCGATCGTCCAGAAATAGATATCGGAAAATCAGAAGCATGTTAAGCGGCACAATTTTCTGAACTGAAGTCTCAAACGCCCACACGTACCAATTCAGATTCCGTTAAGCAAAAGCATCGCCATGTCAACAAATCAATGACAGGTTAAATTAAGCAGAGTTATTCTCAGCTGAAAGTTTGATTTTATTCTGGTTCCTGAGTTTTAACCACCTACACATTATATTATCGTGCTACACGTTATCAGGATTAACAGCAACAACACGTATATTAAAATGACAACTTGACGTCGGGAATCAAGCTTTTCATGCACATAGGATCGTGATTGTGCCGAGTGGACGGAACTTAAAACGGATCACGAGCCGATTTAAAAAAAAGGGAAAATAAACATTTTCCTGTGGAATTTGCATAACTGCTTTCAAAAGACATTCCATAGAGGCAATTCTTTAAAAACCCGAAGACACATCTACCTGCAGTATCTCGTCTCATTCCGAAAAAAGCGCCTAAATACAAACACATTTAACGTCTTGGGGTCTACGAGGTCCGTGCACCCGTGGTTACACGTTTGTGTTTACATACACGCTGAACCGCCACCTCCAACATGTCAAACCTCTTCCAGTGTCACCGTGCGAGTTCTACTTTGAGGATCGGCACGAGTATCCGACGTCTTCAAAAGAGAACCGGAGAGACAACAGCTTAGAATCCAGAAGGATAAGAGGGAAAAAAAAAAAAAGTGTCAGGCTCTGAAGTGAAACTGAGCGTTGTAGAGATAAGTGCTGTTGAAGGCTGAAGAAGAGCAGTGTAATCTTTGTGTTGTTTAGAGTTCCCTCAGGCCCCTCCAATACAGCAGCCTCTTTAAGCGTTAACAGACAGAAAAAGGAAGAAAGAATGACTCGGGGCTACACGGAAAGGGGGTGCAGAGAAACGAAGCAGAAGCAAAATGAACAAGTCTTTTTTTCCTTCATTGTACATGCACATAGTATAAAAAACAAAATCGTAGTACAAAAAAAGCCATCATACATTAACGTCTGCATGCAAACGGCATAAAAATAGCTTACATGAAGCTGATATTAAGGTTATAAGACATCAGTACTAGAGCAAACTGCATGCTTATTACATGCTAATGCCACCAAGGTTACTGTCGAAAGTAGGTCTGTATAGTGTACATACAGGGTTAGCAGACTGTGATCTTCCGCTTACAATCAGACATGTACTCCGAACGGATATCCACAACCACACACCAAGACGGCGACACTCATACTTGTACGCATCATATACCCCAGAAATTCAGGACCAAGGCCAGTCGGTCACCTAAACGAAAACGGCAGAGTCAGAGTTCGGCTCCAACGGCTAGCCAACAATAACTGCATCGGGCCTGCCCGATTGCCGGTCTCTGCAGGGAGGAATAAACAGACTCTGAACCAGCAGCAAAGAGAGTGAAGATCCAAGCTTAAAACAGCTCAATCTATGCAGAGAGTTTAACCTGCACCCTCTCGATTTTCCATCCCACGGACTTTCCAGAGGACATCGGCTCATCAGTCCGGTACCGGACACACGGACACCCTTCACGGTCTAACTTCGGCTACTAGGTGGTTTAGCCAACTAAGCTACCAGTTTGTTCATATTTTCAAAAAAATTCATAATGAAACGTCACCAGCAGGTACAAATCAATACCACCACTGCACCAGCGTGCACATCTCTAGCAAAGCCCAACTATGACCTCGAAGGATGCTGCTGAACAGTCAGTCTGATTTTCAGTGTTTCTGTGGGAGAGGTCTTTTTGTTTATATTGAGGAGAGAGGCGAGGCTTGGTTTAAGCCACACCCACTTCAGATTTAAATCCATATGCAGCCATTTCGAAGAATCACATGGATAGTAGCACTGTGTTACACCCCTAATACTTTCAAACTAAAATCACACTCTGTTCATTCCATTTCCCCCTCCCCCTAAATTAATTATCCACCGACACTTTCTTCCCAGAAGGCTACTATTGTACTAAAGGGAGAAAAAAAAAAAAAAAACAAGTATTTGATTTGCACGGAACTGCCTGACTCATTCAGCACAAAGCATCCATTCTGCATATCTGAAGACATATTTATCCAGAACGATCGCTGCATTAACACAACCGAAATGGGACGAGGGTGTCGGGGTCACCCCAGGTCAGCGGAGCCGATGCCAATTACAGGGATGCTTTTCAAGTTGTGCGGCTCTTCGGTCAGAAACGGTTCAGTGAGCCGCACGAAAACATCTTAAGACCGTGAATCAGACAGCGATTGAATCACCCCGGGCTCAAAATAGCATCCAGTCATTCAGAAGGTTCTTATGAGAAAGTCCTGAAATTGTGTCGACCATTTATAGTGTCCTTCGGAAAAAACTCGGACAATCGAGGCATTATTCTAGCTTTACTCATTAAAAAGGTTGTGAAAATGTTGTACAGTACTGCAGGGACGGAACACCATTCGGTTCTGATGGAGAAAACGGCTAGCTACCAAGCTGATGCTGATCGACTAAGAGGAAATTGGGAAATTTTGGTCAAAAGTGTGGAAAAAGCTTGAGATTCTTGTGAACTACTGGAAAAACAGACCTTTAAGTGTCTGAGAAGGTCAGCGCAGGGTGTGCTCAGACCGATAGCGAGAACGCTCCGTCGGCTATATAAAGACGGATATTATAGTCGGGTTGCAGGGCGTATCTCCCTGCTGTGAGAGAGATAGCATCTCCCTTTCAGCACCCCAAATGCCACAGCTACCAAAGCAATAAAACATATCTCCCACTGAAAGGGAGTCAGGGGCATGGAAAAGAAGAAAGCAAAAAAAGAAAAGGGTCAGCGATGGTAAAGATTGTTAGAAGAGATAGTAAAGACATCTTTTCCTTGCAGGAAGTGCTCTTTTGAGTTCACATAAAAGCAGAGATGTCAGTGCCCACTGGCGTACGTTTCAAGCCAAGACTCAAATCTCGACAGAACGTAGAAAATAAAGACTGACCTGGTGTGTGTTGGGGGGGGTGCCACGTATGGACACCTATTGCTTCATGTTCTCTTCATTTTCTCTACACCCATGTGACTTTAGGGGTCAGCCGTTTCAGTTCATCACAGGTTAAGACCAGGTCAAGAGACCAGGTTATTTTCGATTTTATCCTCCTCGCATGGCCCTCAGGTCAGTCAGATGTTGACTCGTTGCTTATATCGCACGAAAACGGATAACACTTTCGTTAAGTGATCTAGCCGAGGAAAATTTCAAATATGAAACGGATTTGTCAGCATTATTATTTGGGAGTTAGTCCACACACATATAGACAACGTAATGTATTTTTCTCCCCCCGCGTCCGCTTCGTTTTAAACCCGTTGCGTCCAGAGCCAATTTGATCTGGTAAAGGTCACCAACGGGGGCAAAAACAAAGGATAAAACCCTGCAAGAACACACACGGTTTTACCATCATTGTGAGGACCAGCCATTGGCAATGATTAATGCAGCTAATTAATGCTACACCTGTGCCCAATTCTAACATTAACCTCGGTAATAAAATGGAAACTTTTTGGCTAGGGTTAGGGTTTTTGGCTATTTTACCTTCTTATTTTTGTTTACAAAAGCTTAAAACCGCTGTGAGGACCATTCGAAATTGTTCTTATAAGGGGAGAAAAATCGCAGGGGTACAAAAAGCCATACACACGGGCAGGAAAAGATACAAAGAAATCATACAGGCGTCTGAGGACTTGACGTCGACATTGACAGACATGCCAAGATGTCTGCGACATATAAAGTGAACAATAACGGCCTTGATCATGGCTGACGTTTCGTCTTCAAATCTTGGCATGCATTCTCTGATTAATGCTTAAGGATGCCACATTCCAAGGAAGATCTTGGAAAGATCAGAGGAAAGGAGTAGACAGAACTGGGAGGAGGGGTTAAGTTTCAGAAACTGAAGCGGAGTTAGATGTTCACATACAAAGTTGAAAAATTGTATATTTATCAAAGTGCAACCTGTTAGCTAGTTAAAAGCATGTTAAACTAGAACGCTTTCCTTTTAAATTTAATGCCCCTCTGTATATATTCGTTATTTTGAATACTGCTATTGTAAAATATTAAATCCAATACTAAAATCATTCAACTACATCCACAGGAGTTCTAGATACAGATGGGAACATTTTCACTGTTATTTATATACTTGATAGCACT
This sequence comes from Parauchenoglanis ngamensis, assembly GCA_030014255.1. Lineage (NCBI taxonomy): Eukaryota > Metazoa > Chordata > Actinopteri > Siluriformes > Auchenoglanididae > Parauchenoglanis > Parauchenoglanis ngamensis. The sequence continues at coordinate 25,300,956 of JAQMYM010000038.1, read as the reverse complement.
TTGCTAATGGAGGTCTAGACAATGGCCTTTCCCGTTTATGTAGACATCCTTCAGTGGCACTATTGAAACCTCAGTTAGTGAACAACATTAGCCGCTGGACAAAAATAAATCCCGGGCAAAATGAGTAACAGGCGGAGAGAAGAGAATATAAAAACAAAGGGGACAAATCTCTTCTTTTCGCTTTGCTCAAACCAGTGTCTAATATTGAACAGGTTTGAAAAGGGGGAGGAAACTGGAGAACCCGGAGAAAAGCCTTGCTCCTTCATGAGTACGAGTCTGGGCAAACCACCACCAGTTAAATATCAGCGCACCAGTATTTACACTCAAGGCTGTAGCATGTAACGGGATTACCCACGTTTAATCTCGGTTTATACGTTTTTAATGACGTTTGTTTCAGCTGATTCACCATGCTTTTTTTTAAAAAAATCCCCTTAAACCTCCAGACCCATGTTCACCACTCGAGACTTTATTTTTTATGCCAACGGGGCGGTCATAGATGCTAGAGAAATTCCAGATTGTATCACCTTTATCAGAAATTATAATCAACTCCATTGTTGATCTTTGAACTTGCACCTCCCTTTGGCGCTCCTACAGAAGCTACGTCCCCACGGTCACGCATGGCGCACGCGCTGAACGGACAGCTGGCGGCTCGTCAGGAGATATACGCAGGGATTGAGAAAACGTGTATTAGATTAGAATCGATGACTCCACCTTTAAAACCTGAAACATATGAGGGTCAACAAAGCATGTTTAGGTCACTCATAGCATGCTGGTATTTATTGACAGAGAAATGGTATGTCAAAACTGCAATAAACAGAACCACTGGTTTAAGGAGGGCTGCGTGAATTGGTACCTTTTTTTCTCCCTCACTCCCACACACACACACATTGTAATTACGTTTGTGCCGGTACGACCCTGGCCCCGAAACTCATTACACTCACTCCAAATGTCAACAGCTCATTGAAGCCCGCTTTAATTAGGCTGAAGTAAACCCTCCCACCCCCCACCCAATCCTCACCCCATTGATCTTTGCTCACTTCCTCACTTTTGTCATCGAATTATCTTGACAGTCAGTGTCGGTCCTGTCAGCAATCAGAAAAGCGAGAATGATCTCCTCCACCCCGATGCCTAAAACTCATCCTGCATTTTTGCATTTCATCGATTTAGGAAAAAAAAAAAAAAAAAAAATTACTGTAATAACAAAATGGCCTAAATTATAAACCAACTAACACGAATGGAAAGATGTACAAAGTAAAAATAGTCTATAAGCCAATTTAAATGTTCTCTTAATCCTCTCAATTGAATATACTTGGAAAACAAGTTATGAACAGGACCGAAATGCAGCAAACAAACTAATAACGGACTGATGCTATCAACTTTTTCATATCCTGACTTGCTGGGCTCACTGAGGAGCAAGCCTAACACGTGCACACAAACAAATGATGGTAACTCCTCAATTCCACATGAAACATGGTGGGGAATATGTGTCTTGCAACACGCACAGACTATTTGTATACGAGTTACACACAAAAAAAGAAAAAAATATATTTTATTCAAAATGCATACATAAATGCTTAGTTTTAGATAACACACTTAAACTGCTATGAACTTTGAAATCTTAGGACAAACAATTCTTGAAGGGTTTTTTTTTTTTATTAAATAAAATGGTAGCAAGGATACAGTCCTACCATAATGCTAACGGTTTCTTAATGCACCTCGTATCACGTACACGTCGTCTCTGGGTCGTGTTACTGCTGTTACTTTTCAGTAACAAGGCAACCAAAGTAACAAAAAGTTGCCATCTCATTACGGTCATATCTCGCTCGAGGTATGCGAGATAAAAACCTGCTCATCATTCAAAATGCTACGGTCCTGTGAATTTTATTTGATGGCTGAGCCTTATTCATACGCCTCACACTGACAACATTATTACAGCCCGACAAGGAGCAACAGCACAATACAATTATGCCAAATACATATCGCAGTTCACGTCTTTCTTTTTATTCTTGGGAGGGCCGTAGATGACAGCGGAAATTCATTATTCTGAAATGGAAATGCTGCTTTTTGGAGTGTGGTAAGCGACCTGGTTAAGCAGACAGGCATGCTTTACGCAGGCTTTTCATCCAAAACCTTGATCGTTTTGTAACAGCACCGTGTGGTAGAAGTTAATGGCGGGAAAGGATTGAGAGATTCCTGTAATCTGGTATACTGACTTAGTTTAGGCTTGATTAGAATGATGCAAGTTAATGCAAGGCAGATGAGGTTAAATATACTGCTGGCCCTGTCAGAGTTGGTGGGTCTACATATTGTACAGTGCTAACTCTTTCTGGGAGTTCTGCATTCGTTTTTTGTTTTTTTAATTAATAAAAAACAAAAGTTATTCATCTCCCTGTAACAGCACACCCCGAAGTGGTTTATTCCACTTCTACCACAGCAATTTTCCAGTGATTACCCAGCATTACTTATTTTAACACCACCAAACTTTTTCGCTGTATAGCGTCACATTTAATGTTGTGGATTACATTTTAACAGCTATAGTTAGACACCACTTTACAATCACAACTGAGAACTGAACAGGGACGTCATAACTGGGAATAAAAAGGGTGTAATGAGGTGAGGTCTTGAGAAAGAGCCAAAATGAGAACATGGATCATTTTATGAAATTAGGAAATTCTGACCTCGTTGGACAATTTTATTATGTTAATGCATAAATTATTGCATCTTAAAAGAGAAAGAATATTTCTTGGCAATAACAATGTTTTATACAAACAAAAAAAATTATAGAAATCGTGGTAGGAAGAAACAGTATCTGGCCCAGGGCAGTAAAACAATGGAGGATGACGACCTCACCTGCCTCTTCTCATACATCTAATCATGAGCTCTAGGCTATGAAATGTCAAAACAGTCACACCAGCACACAGAGCTGAAGAAGCGTGTGCAGGTGTGCGAGTCGGAATGACACTTAATTTCTGCATTGCTGTTTAGCATTGCTGAAAAAAATCCAGACAGATGCTGAAGCCCATTTCCTGAAACCTCCCTAGATATGGCGTCTCTCTGTATTAGAAAATGTCAACCAAGCGCATAAGCAACAGAATACCCGACATGCATCATTCTATACGTCATAGAACTTAAAGTAAACGTTTACCCGTCTCACCCACAAGGAGTACATATTAACAGCTCATTACAGGACGGTCATAGCGTTTTAATTCCTTTGCTGCAAAGAGTCGCTGTGTTTTTGGTCCATTCAAAAATAAAACCGTCAGGTTGTAGAATCTTCCAAGAAGCTGTGCATTGTCGTTTCAGAGGACCTTGGCTTTAAAACGGATACTGCCGATGAAAAAAACAGACTGCTAGACAAGACCAGAAATAAAACTCTGCTTGAAACAAATACTACCGAAACAAAGCCACCTTCAACACCTGCAGCTTTAATTAGAACAGCAACAAAGCTTACACGATTTAAATGGTGTCACCACGTTCAACCAACCGGTAGCTGCCATACTGCCAATTCTGGAAGATGAGAACTTTCTCAGGGCAACAGGGATTTAGTCTGTTCCTTACCATAACTTTAAGGGTGGCGAGACACCGATTAGTCCCAAAGAAAAAAAAGCAAAGCTTGGGTTCAGGGGTTATGTAGGGCTGAAAACGTGTTAAAGCAGTACTTCTGCTCGGTCATTTGACCGAATTTGCACCTTGCGGCTCAGTTTAGGAGCTGGGAAAAAAATTTACATTTTTCCACAGAAAAAACGTCTCCCAAATTGGAAACCGTCCGGGCTTCGGAACATCCGAGAACGGACAGGAATAATGATACTGTTGCTCATTACCTCGATCAGAATATTCTGATTCTTGGACACAGCTGCAACAATAGAACACCTCCATTTCCCGGATTGACAGACCGATCATAGCTCGACCCCATCGTGTCAACGTCCACCACAGATCAATACCCCAAAGAGATCCTTAAAGAAAATGCCAACATCCAAAATAAAATAAACGATAGCACAGTCGTGTTCCTGGGATCATTAAGTATGTTGGTGGACTTGCTATCCACCGCCACACTTGTGTGATTTCAGGCAAGTCTCCTGTCTGAAGTATATCTATATCTACTGAGCAAGTATTAGGCTGGAGTTAATCCGTTATACTTCTGCATCAACTGGCTTATTCGTACAGAAGAAGGGTGGACGGTCCAGGCTGTACTTTGATAATCTTGGTCTCCTGTCGTTTGGTGCCTTCCATACCGGAAGCCTTCGGTGACCTCATCCTAACCTACACGGTCCCTACAAGCAGCGCAAGACGACCTCCGGGCACAACGGGTTTGTGGCGGATTACGTTCACGAATCCTTCACAAATCTGAAAAAAATCCATCAAGGCAGCACTGACCAAGACAATTGGAGAACAGACCGAGAAACATCAATTCCACTTAACATCCATCTTTTACCGAAGATTTGTGTTTACTTGCGAAAGGGTATGTTAGGAGAAGCTTTGAGTTTTTCCAACACTGTGGTAGTATCTTTAGTCCTTTCTTTAAGAGTACTCCATGCTGACCCTCCTCCACAGTAGACCAGCGTGAGCTTATTTTTCCATTCATATCTCTACCAGACCCAGCAACCATCTCTCCCCCGCTTCCTCTGCGCGGCGAGCGTGCGCTCGGAAAACGAGCAGACGGATACGGGGTCGTGTTTTTGCACAAAGATGCATGTGTCAGGGTACATTTCCAAGGTTTAAGGCTTAATCATCACTCGGGTAAGATGATTCATGACAGTTAAGCAGTTTCATGTATGTAAGGCACACTGGGTATGAAAAACAAAACCAGGATGGAAGAAACAGAACAAGGATGGCATGTTCTCAAGATTCCTTATCCTACGTTATGTCAGAGTACACATCCTTCAGGACCTGAGCAAAGAAAATGCCTCAAAAAAAAAAAAGGGCAGAAAATGTCTTAAAAGAACAAGATTTTGATCTTACCAGTCTGATTTAACATTTGTTGCTTTCCTGGTTGTAAGTCTATATTCCAGAGGGGTTCAAGTTTTGCCAAGTCCTGAGCCACCCTTGGCCCCACTTAATCAGTGGACTTTCTAACAGAACTCTTGGTAACCACGAGGCAACTCGAGCATTCCCTGGCCGCGCATGTAAGGTCTTTGGTCTCAGGTGTCAGGGTTTACCACTGCTTTCCAAACACCCAAGACAACTTTTCATGTCATCCATCTCAATTGGACCAAAGTAAGTATCGATAGCGCGCTTGCCTGCCACCACAAGTTCGATATTTGGGCAACTCATGAGCGTTCAAATTCCCTCAGCGATTCAGCCTCCAGGTTGACAAAGTACTTTATACACTAAAACAATATACTAAGGTAAAACACGTAATAAAAGAAAGAATGCACATTTATGAATAGCATTCAAGTTAAAAACACAAGAGTTAACCTAGCAGATTAGTATTGGAATATTACAGCATCATATTACACTTTTTTTCACTTTGGCAGCAAAGCGGCAGATCTTTGTGCCTGTCGTACTAGCATCCATATTTCTTCCTCCTCCAACCATTGTTTGATTAGGCTGAGAACCGCTGCGGAAACTTAAGCCGGATAATGACCTGGACCAGAGTGGGTTAAGCCTTGCAATAAAGGAGGAATTAGAGCTATAAAGGAGCTTCAGGAGGATTCCCCTGCCCATTTCATAGCTTTATTTGTCATTTTAATGGGAGGATGAAGGCAATATTAAACCAGCGAAGTTAACCCTCAGCAGGATTTTTGCTAATGGTCATCCCTTGGAGGAGAAAGAATAAAGTGGTACGTAAGCATACCTGTATATGAAGTGAGGCGCGGCTTCAAGTCAACCTTGGGCTAAAAGCCGATCGATTTCTCAAAAATATGGATACCTGAATGCTTTTTTATTTACATAATAAATTAAATATGCCGCGCCAACTCAATTACAATACTACTGCATTACAGCCTGTGCACTTATGGGGCGCAGTTTGTAAGTACAGTTTAACGTTTTCGTAAGTGTCTTTTTTCTATCATTTAGCACAATTTTCATGCATCGAGAGAAATTTGTTCCAAAAAAAAAAAAAAACCTGTAAACTAGTTCTTGCTGTGTAAATGTTAAATTGAAATGTTATATCTAAATATAAAATGTTATTAAAACGAAATATTAAACATAAATGCTACATATTAAAGCTAAATGTTTAATCTTAAATCTAAATGTTATGTCAGATCTAAATGTTTAATGTTGCATATAAATATTATACATTAAATCTAAAATGTTACATGTTAAATCTAAATGTTAAATCTTAAATCTAAACGTTGCATTCTAAATGCAGCGAGGCTCAGTGCGAGTCGAGGACGTTAAGAAACTGCGTTAGCCTGAGCAGATCTTCAAAAAATTTAGAGTCCAACATTTAGATTCAAGATTAAATGTTTAGATTCAACAATTATATTTAATATATAATTTATATTGAACGTTCATCATTTAGATTAAACATAACATTTATATTTAGATGGAACATTTAAATGCAACATTTACACAGCAAGAACTAGCAAGAAGTTAGCACTTCTTTTGAATGAATCTCTCTAAAAATGTATGATGCTACACAGAAAAAGGACACTTACAAAAACATTAAGCTGTTTTTTTTTAAAAAAAAAAACAAAACAAAAAAACAAAACAAAAACAAAAGGCGCCGCATACACACTTGCATTGGAGTTGGACTCCAGCCGGAGCTGTTGAAGCATGGATAACCGTCATATCCAGCAGGTAACTGGTAAGTGGCAATCATAATTAGGCTAGCAAAAGCTAATGATATAGTACGTTTCATGCACCTACTAAATTTGTTGCATCTCACAAAATTGCTGCAGGACTCTAAATTGTTGTAGCCGCCATAATACTTTGCCAAGTGGCGTTCATCATTTCCGTATTCTAACCAAATTAGGTAGCTAGACAATTCTACATGGTCATGTTCTTTGAGAAGAGCTAGTTTCAGCCAAAATTGCTAATTACAGTAAGGTCACAGGTTGACTTCCGGGGCCAATGTCATGCGCAGAGTGAAAACGCCATTATTTATGTCCGCGAGACTCGTTTTATTCTCGGCTACGATCGTGATGGCCATAGACTGGCTTCCAGGCTGTCGATTGTTTACGAAATGTTAAGTACCGTCAAATATGTACATGCAAGCTCACAAGCTCAAAAGAAAATGGACACTATAGGGGTTTCTTATTACTGGAATATATTTAAAATCACTAAAGGCCTTGGAGAAATTGCCCATTCAGGGACACTGGCTAAAAACATAAAAGCAGCATTGGCTTAGAACGGTACTGAACCCTTGCGCTCTGACAAACGCTGGAAGTCATGTTTAGATTTTAGTTTTATCAGAATGTTAACCATTTCAGGAACTGGCTGCAAGTCCGTGTGCACTACTGCTAATGCTTTGCTGATTAGTGCCACCGGATAGAAGCTTTCTGTGAGGCTCTCCAAGTCTAATTGCAGTAACCTAGACTACGAACTAGCTAAATAGCTCAAATTCAGTGTAAAAGCATCATGTCTGGAAAATAAAAAGGTTGATCAGTTCAGGATGTACACTTACTGACGTCAATATACCAGATTGAAGTACTAAAACACCAAATTCTACAAAATTACAATCATTCAGTAGCACCCTTCAAATTCACAAAACAAATAAAGCCCTTACCTGTTTAGCAAGTATAAAAGCTCATCACTCCAAAATCCATTTTCATTATCTTTCTCTCCGGTGATTGGCAGCCCGTCACTGGGGAGTTGGACTTCTTTCATGGGGAAAAATGCCGTCTGACGTATCTAAACTGGCATACGACGTACGCATAAATTCCCAGCCAATTCCAACCCAACACCGCCGAAACAGCTCTGATTGAATTACTATTACCGGACCGTCAAGACGGCTCAAAGCAACTCATCAAACTCCGAATCAAATCACACGATATTGGTCACCTGACTCGAAGAATTTTTAACCAAGAGCTACGCATTGGAGCGTTACATGGCCTGGATGACTAAAACCTTCAAATTCCAGTGAACCCTCCATTTCACGTGTATTAAAAATCTGTTCAGATGATGCAAGGTAGTTTACTGTCGGATCCTGTGCAGAGCTGACAGGGCCTATAAAACCAAGATATGTAGCCCTTTCATACTGCTTATTTTATGGGACTCCCATATCACTAGCACAAATAAATAGAAAAACTTCATGAAAGAGTGCTCTCAGCTGCCACATTTGATATTTCCATCCTAGTCCATGTGTAAATGTAATCACACTAGTATAGCAACAGCAAATCTAAATAAGTGTCAGAAATTGCATACACGACCGGGAGTTCAAAAATACCCGACTAGCACACTGCATGCTTTTTTTCCCCCATTTTAAACCACCAGATGGTGTAAAATAAATAAATAATTTAAAGGTTCACTGTTTAACAATCAGACCTTGGTACAAAGAGTGCTGAACTGGGGGTGCGCGTAACGAGGCAGTAAAGGACATTCTGTCTGAGCAAGAAACAAGTTAGCAACCCATCCTGGCTCAGAAACGAATGCTCATTTGTCTTGCACCAATCTAGCAGGACAAATTGCACGCAGACCAAAGGCATTGAGGGAAGGCAACACTTTGTACAAATCCCAAATTCATAAATTATAACTTTGCACATTGTGCTAATCATGTGCAAAAATGTCCATCTCAATGCTACAAAACAAGAAAGTTCAAGGGGGGGTGCGAATACGTACTCAAGGCATGAAATTAAGTGGCTGTCAAGTTTCAGACCCACTGCTAAAATGTACCCATCCATAGTTAGCATTTTAGGGTCATTCTCGTCTATAAAACGATACGCAGCCCAGAGAGACGTGGCAATTATCGTGGTGCCGATGTGCTTGTTTACGCTTCCATACAGACAGATGGTGTTGCATGTTTAGCAGTTAGGACTTCCTGAAACCATATTGTAAAGCATTCTACAGGAGCAACATATTAAATAGCTGCTAAGGTGCTGCTGTGACAACAAATCTTTCTGTGTGTGTTGGGGGGGGGGGGGGGGGCATGGACTGCAGAAAAACTAATTTCAAGACTTAATTGCTTAAAAATATATATATAAGCCTACTGCATGCTAACTATTATGGTACAAGTACAATACTCATTTTGTAAAGGGCAAACTGTGCAACACATTAAGCAGGTGTCCGCCATTTCGCTGGAGCTGCTTACCTTTTCTAGTTAAAGCGAAGACCACGTGGCCGTCTACAGCGCAGCTTGCCGCGGCTATAACGGCTTCGCGCCATGTTATTATCGAATAATGATATGCAGTTTGGCTCGCGGAAGCAGGATCCCAGGTAAGCCGTAACGCACCAATTACTTTTTAACCACTTTGTTTTACAGCACTCTAAATTTAAGGCGATGCTTAAGCCGTGAGATTTAACACAGATTTTATTTCTCTTTGATGAATTGCCTAATGAGCACGGAAGGTGCCATAACTTTGTTTTTTTTTCCTAGGAACTAGCTTTATTAGAGTAGCAGCGGGAGCATTTTCATTTTATATGTGCGGCAGTGCAAATGGGACAGATGTGCATGCAGATGCTCTCCTCGCTGAAGAAGGCACCGGAGAAAGGCTCTTTAAATATCTTGGTTGCCACCTGCATTTTTTCTTTTAAATCTGCCAGTTGGATTTCAGAGGACTCTCTTGAGGACATGGCATTTGTGAGCTATTGCATTATGACAGCTGTATTGATCCTGTGGTCTAAATCTGCCTGTCCAGTGCGCGTGATACACTCACGCTCTCACAAGAAGCTAGTGCTTCCTGCCCCGTTTGCTATTTTTAAAGACACTCGAACGCCATCTGCACGGGACACCGCCGTTGCTGGACGCTCTGCATTCTGGAGTCTTGTTAGGCCCAGACGGTAGGCCCTAGAGAGAAGATCGTCCAGATGCCGCTCTTTTTTTTTCCCCCCCCTGCCAAACGGACGCTCCGCTCTCGTTTCCAAAGTGTGCTGCTGCATCTGGGCTGCCCTGAACAGCAGGACGCGCGCGCAGACACCACAATCTTTATACAAACTTCGCTCATTAGCTGCTCTTCTGAATGCCTAGCCAGAATAGGCTTGGCAAGCAAATAGCGGGAATATCGACAATCTAGGATGGCACAGATTTTTGACTTTTTAAACCATCAAAATCACCCATGTGGACGTTTAAATTGACCTGGGTTTAAATAAGGGTGAAAACACAGCCTAGGCCATCTCACAGTTGAATATATGGGGCACGTCACCCATGAGAGTGTGTCCAAAATGACCACTGGTCACTTTTTAATCTAGAACGCATGTGTCACCAAAATATTATACTGTAGGACAGCTTATAAATGACCAAACATAACTCCCTGGTCTCAGCGCATTAACGTCAATTTATACACCAAAGGTTACAGCCGATTTTCCGCCAAAATGAGGACAAACATTTTGACTCATTTCTCTGGCTTGGCCGCACCAAACGTAATAAAATGACCCCTTACTTACAAGACAATTAACTGTCAATTTATAATATGCAATTCTAAATTTTTTTTGAGCAACTTGCGGTGATACCCCATATTTTACAATAAAATGAAATAAAGCAATATCTAAAATTAAATTCTCATCTTTGATTAACAAGAGTGGTTTCAAGATCCTTTTTGTGGTGGGTATTTGTGCACAGAGCAGGTATAATGTATTCATACTTGGTTACATCCCTGCTTTATAGTCATCAGACTAGCGGCACCTTGTTTACTCTCGCAATTTCCTGCTCTCTCTCGGTCTGTAAATGATGGGTCAGAAGCTGTGGCATCCAGTCACGACGGTAATTCACTAGATTGGTGCTCTTGTTCATCATGAGAGCCAAGCACATAGAAAAGCAAAGTGTAACAGAGAAAGAGAAAGAGGTGAGCAGTCAAATGCAAAGAACGTCGGAGTATAAGCAATTCCACTTCTCAGGTCGTTGGCGAAGCGTTTTCTTTTCCAGGGTTTCACTGCTCTTTTTCCTTTCTATTAATATTCCTTTTCCCCCTCCTGATATTGCTTTATTTGTGGCGCTAGCTAGATTTCAGATAGATAAATTGCTCATTCATTCATCTTCGTCAGGAACACACACTGGATAGGACACCATGCACACACCTTGAATTACTGTAGCCAGCAGCCTTCCAACATAATAATCTCCAGAATTACTGGTAAAAATGGAGACAAAAGAAGAGTCAGAACAAACCGAGATAATGAACTCGGGTCCTCAAATCTCCTATTAAAAATCTTAGCTACACAGCTTCTCAGAAAACGAGCGCTTATTAAAAACTTCCTGATTCTCAGACGCTTCCAAAAGTGCTATCTAAAGTAGGAAAATTTATAAAAAGGCTAGTGGATTAAAGCCAGGAGTTGAATGGGTAATGAATGAGACCGAATCAGGGGAAAAAAAAAAAACCAGACTGACAACCTATCACAAACACAAATTAGTGACACACAGACAAGACTGGCTAATTCTTTACTACCAGAAAAATTTGGGTTATTTATATGATCAATCATTGAATTCATTTAATGGATGCGTGTTCCACTATGCCGTGCTACAATTGCCAAATTACATATGGCTGTGTACACAAATGGAAATAATTAGGTTTGGGGTTTTTTTTGTTTTGATTTTTTGCACATCAGGACAGGAATAAAAAATGCGTGCAAGCTAGACATTTAGTTTTATGCGGGTACGAGAGGTCCGTGGGTCCGTACATGAAGCTTGTGGGACAATAAGGCCATCCCTATATAAAATAATGTACAGTGCTTGCAATGCATTTACTGCATTCTTCAAGACTGACTGGTCGGTTTGTTCAAATCAATAACGCTCACGCACAAAGCTCTTGTGGAACCCAATTATGAATTCGAGTGATGTAGCAGAGGTTGAGAAACGGTCAGACTCTCAGAATTCCTATGCCATACAGATCATGTTCAGTGGTTTCCAGCACTTCCAGGGACCAAAAAAAAAAAAGTAGGATTCATATTCAAGTGACAAAAATAAACCCTTTTGTATATTCCACACCTACATTTTTTAAATCCAAACACAGATATTGGCACCGTGTTACACCACTAGTACGTACTTTGTGTGCAGTATCAGGGAGATTCAATAAGTAGTTTGTGGCGCATCGCATCACATGGAACGCTCCAAATTCCACTCAGACAGCAACTGGAGCACAGAATCAAACTGGGATGAAAATCAACAGCAACTGTGCCAAAGCCATGGAGCACAGAACTTGAACACAACTCATTTAATCACAATCTTACTTTTACTTTTCTTCCTGTGGTTCTCCCTACAAACAATTTTGAGATGTTGACGAGCTAGACCCATGGCAATCTCTACCTGGAGAACCTAAATCAATAAGTAAGGCTAAGCACAGACATCAGATCTCAAGATGGCAGACGCGAGATGGCGTGTGGTTTCTTTTTCAGAATGAAACAGAACAGAACCTACAGATTTGGTTACAGATCCGTTACATGCCCTCAAAAACGCACTGAAGCTGCGCTCTAAGAAAGAAAGAAAAAAAAAACCCCATGCATGATGGTCGCAAGGTCGGATCCAGAAACGGTAAGCTTTGAGATCAGTGGTCCTGAAAAGGACGCTGGTCAACAGGTCATCCGACTGATGAACGTAGGTCAAGTCAAGTGGCTTTTATTGTCATTTCAAAAAATATACATGTAATACAGTTTACAGTGAAACGAGAGTTTTTCTCCAGGACCAAGGTGCTACAAACAAGACAACACAGAAGTACAAAAAGGTGTACGTGTGCAACAGTAGACAACAAAGTGCATGTGTGCAAACATGTGCAGACATGGCAAAAACATAAGGCGCAAAGTGTGCAAATATGCAGACAGTGCAGACATAAGACAAGACAAATACAAGACAGAGCAGCACTAATCCGAATATAATACGAGGTGCAAAATGTGCAGAGTTTTTGGTAAAGTTTTAGGTAAAGGAGTGTACAATTTTTTTTTATTTTAATTTTTTAGTGTGTGTGTGTGTGTCAGTCCAGTCCCTGAGTATTCAGGAGTCTGACAGCTTGGGGGGAAAAAACTATTATATAATCGAGAGGTTGCATCTCTACATCTCTCTGCATCTCCTATTAAGTTCATTATCTCATAGTATTATTACACCTTACAGTGTAAAACCTTACAGTAGCACTCCACGCAACGGGAGGAGTCATTTGAGGAGCAATAAAGCATTGTAGATCTTTGGTTTTGTTAACCCAGGTAAGGTTTGGCTGGTTTGATTGGACGATCTAGCATTAGTAATACGCTCAAATACATAGATGGACCGAGTATGAAGGGGACACAAAGCATGGTCAGTTCAAATAATCACGCAATACCCGTAATTAAAATGATGCAACGTCGATGTCGGTAGAACTGCCACTGTGTGAAAGCAACCAATTAGGACGTTTTCGTAACGTTTTTTCCCCCCCCATATACAGGAGAGACATATCCTATTATAAGTCAATTATAGCTTTGGGTTGGTGGGTTTCCAGCTAAATAAAAAAAGCCCAAGTCTAGCTACTTAATCTAGCATAGCTACAAAAATCTAATATCTCTAACTGTTTTGAGCCAACCTGAGCTAACGGTTTTATAGACAACCGACAACGAAGGGCCGATTAACGTGCGACTTCTGCTACAATGTTTATCAAAAGCAACCAACAGGAGGAAAGCATAGGCTGACAGAACTCCTGCCTCAGCTACGAATGTTCTGTTTCAGTAAGCGATTATTCAAAAGTCCACCATGTAGGATTCAACCAGCTGAACGCCCCTCCCTTGCCAAGAGTGCATGAGCACCTACGGTGGCCGTCAGGTGCCCTACTGTACTTCCAAATACTTGTATTAACACTCCGTTGCTTTTGCCGTGCTAAGTAATAAGTATGACCCTCCATTTGTCAAAATCTCAAACTTGTTAGCCAGCACCATAAAACGCCGATTCCTCTTCTTTCTTCATCTTGGTCTTCATTTCCTCCTCTCTGACGTCTTTCAGATACTTCCTTCCAGAGTCACGCTACCACTTGTAAAAACATGAAATGTGGAAGGTGCTCACTAGATGTTTGCCTACCGGCCTACATGCCCGGCCCCAAAGCATGCACATGGACAGGAAAAAAAAAATCCTTTCTTCCACCTGGCTAAAAATGGCTCGCCTTTTAAAACATTTTCTCCAGGCATAGCTTTGTCACCAACAAAGAGCGGGCTAATTCAGTTTTAAAAAAAAAAAAAAAAAAATCCCTCACTAGATCTTTTGTAAGCTTAACAAATAAACTGGTTGCAGGCTGGGACTTGACTGAATAACCTCACTTAATTGCACCACGGCGGAGTATACTGAAAAATAAAAATCAGACCTAAAGGCATCCTTGTATTTCACATCCTCTCATACTGTAATCAAACACCATCAATTGCAGGTAAGGGAGTTGGCTTAACCCAGCTAAAAGAGCAAGAGTGCGTTATGAATAATTGCTTTGCACTGGCCATTCGCTCAGGACTCTATCTGCATTCGACCATAGAGCGAGACCCTAACATGTGCACTTGGGAGCTAGTTCACCTCATTCTAATGAGATCATTATCTCCAAGCAACTCCCTGGCTCTCCCGATGCTGCGCGGTGGAGTTTCAGATACCAGAGGGCAGGGTATGTGAAACGCGGTTATCCAAGTAGCACGTCCCCAAGAACTTCCCTTTATGTAGAGATCCCACAGCTTCCGACTGTATGGGTCTCGACAGACTACTAGACTAAATTAGCCAGCACTCGGTACGCGCTGGATTTAATAGGTTTCAACATATTGCATATTGTTGTCCAGAACTACAGGGCTAGCGAGCTTTAGTGTTGCAGCACTCGAGTTCTCTCTTGGCTCTCGAGACCACCTTTTCACTTACTCCGTGTCCTCTCGAAATTGAAAGGCGATTCTACTCGATCTTGAATCAGTCTCAGACTAGAACTGCAGACTAGAAGGTCGGACTCAATTTTCGAGGGAGACCTCGAGACCTGTTCACTTATGCGCGAGCTATGTAACGCCATTTAATGTCACACTAACGTGAACTATAAAAAAGAAATTCCGTATCCATCACACCGAACATTCAGTGTTGTTAAACAAAGTAACCCTTTTGTACATCTCCATCTACGATCCACCCCAGTAGTGAGCGCCGAACTGCCCCATAGCCAACAAGTCCCAATCTCCCCTACGTAAATTTCACTTTTGAATATTAACAGGAGTGATGGCAAATAAGTCCAATTAAATCCTTGTTCTTGGGCGTTTACTTTTTTTTAGGTCTCAGCCTCAACTCTCATCTCGGTCTTGCCTTCTCCAAAGACTATCTTGACGTGGTCTCGACCCTTTAAGGTCTTGATCTGGACTCAATATAGGTCGTCTGCTCCCCATCACTTGCAAGCATGGACTAACATCTATAGCGAAAATGGCCAACAACGCAAGCAAACAAACAAAATGAACAGCAGATGGCTGCTGCTTTCCATGAACGTGATGTTCAATCCCAAATGGTAAAATGGCCAATGAGATTTGAACGATTTCTTACTTCAGTTGGCATGGCTAATAAAACCAAAGGGAGAAATGTACTGTACTACATTCTCATATTCTCTTCAAATTTCTACCATTTCTGAGCAAATGGTGCTTACTGCCAAGCACAGATTTAATATTTTTATATTTGAGGCCACTCAACATAAAATCCTATGAAATTTTTAAGACATTGCAGTTTTCATTTCATTCCAAACAAAAACCAGGAAAATACTAGTTCATTCTTATTAAAAGAGTCAGATACTTACTAATAAAAAGTGTATTCTTTGTGTCTGTAGTACTTGTACTACATCTACGTCCACGGTATTGTTGTTCATGAGCAAATGTCCTGAACGGTCACAATGGTAAAACACAACGTAAAGCAAAGCATTCATTTTTCAATGCCGACTCTGTAGGAACCTGAACAAATCTTTTATTCAGAGCCTTTTATTCAAAGAATTAGTAACGATCAACAACTACTAGAAAACTGATCTCTCATCAAGGGTCTGGGGGTGGACGGGGTCCGATAAAGGTATAAAAATAAAACCCAAGGCAGCATGGCTTCGAAAAGGACTACTTTCTTACAGCGTTCAATGTTCGCCACAGCCCATCTAGCCCACCAAGCACTAAAGTTTAATTATGCACTTCCAAAACAAACAGTGTTATCTACTTGTCTCTACGCGACAAAGCCCAAAATTCTGGTTTGATAGCCAGTCATTACGGAATACGCCATTTGCTGAAGGGACATTCACTACAGGTGCACTTGCATTGCAATTAGTATTTTCAAACGTGAAGCAAGAGGCTGATGTTCATAATTAAGCACTCTGAGATGATCTTCCGAGTGCACACTGATGACTCTCAGGGGCACTAATAGATGGCATTTAACTTGGAAGCAATTGTGAGCCGACAAAGCAACGAGAATAATGTAGGGACTACGCATCCACAGATAGGCTCCCTTCCGAGACCGAACGCACCGATACTTAATCCATGTATTTAAAAGACAAAGCCCCAACAATACCGCAGGAAGACGCAAACACAATTGAGGTCAGAAGTTCACATTCATCAGTCACGCACCCTGTTCACGACAATATTGCACCAAGTGGATGGAACAATGAACACCAGAATTCTTTAGCATAAACTCATACCATCAGCTAGAAAGTTGAAACTTGGACACGATTGGGTATTCCAACAGGACAATGAGCCCAGCCACGCGTCAAAGGTTGTGGCAATCAAAAATCAAACACACATCTGGTTGCGGCAAGGATAAACAGGCCGACATTAAGCTTAAAACAAGACCTCAGCCCTATCGAATGTGTCTAGGCTACGCTCAAAAGTCAGGTCAGAGCCAGGAAACGGACAAATCTAATTGAACTCTACCAATTCTCCCAAGAAGAGTGGTCAAATATCCACCCAGAATTCTGCCAGAAATAATTTTTTATTAAAGATGCACGATTATTCCATAGTCTGGCACTGACTTGCAAACAATAGCGATATAGAGGCTAGCTAGCCAGTGTTAGAGCACCGACAATGGTGCGTGCTTGGAAATGTTACTTCGCTTGAAAAAGCTCTCATAATCAATGTTTACACTGAATAGTCATGGATAGATTAAAAAACGATTAGCAGGAATTTTTTTTATTCAAATTATCATAATCGGGCATGAGAAATGTAAAACAGAGAAAACAAGCTAGCTCGTCTGCACTCCAATCCAGTGGCTAAAAGGTGAATCAGTTAAGCGTCATTTACTTCACATTAATTGGAGACGAGATTGCCTGAGAGCTCTTTAATTATATGTTTAATATGCCTGAATTGCATTAAAAATAGCTGTCTGGGTGATTAATATTTAAAAACAGGCACCGGTTTGCACTGCTTGTACGTGTTGCCTGTTATTTTCCCTTCTTTCAAATTTCATGAGCACATGTGGAGGTCCTCTATAATTTAGATTTTTTTTTTTTGGCAAGTGCAGATTTGAACAAAGAGCTGGTATGCTCATGGACACTGAGTGACATGAAGTGATGGCGAGTTCTGTGACAGCTTTCTATCACAGAATATTAATACAATGCTAATATTAATATTAATAAAACAAATATTAATAAAAGCTTTATTCAATGCTGACATACTCGGAAATATGACCACGTGGGCAAAGGAAAGTAAACGTAAAGCAGAAGTGATTCTAAGCCGATGGACAGACACAGGAATGGGATTTAAACTGAACGCACCTATTCTGATGCAGATTAGCCATAAATTTGATAACATGCTAATTTACTCGTAAAATGGCTTCAACGCCAATAACGATCTGGCCTTATTTCACGATAGCAATGAAAACAACGCAGACTCCAAACTGTGCTCTGAGAAAATACCTAGTAGAGGCCCACTCAAACCTTTAAAACCACAACTCCGAATAACACGCATGACTAAGATGAATTATTTTTTCTGTCACCTTGACATTTCAACTCTTTTCCCGCCAATGATATTCCATCAATTATGATTTCTCGACAATGACAAGATACAAGACATTCGGGAACAAAAATAAAAGGCAAGATAAGTAAACAATGTGAATGTAAAACCCATTGCTTTGTTTGATTAGATCTGATCAAGTAAAAAAAAAATATATATATATATTTAATTGCATGTTTATTTAATGTAAATGGCCTCTCAGGGCCCACCTGCAGTACCTTCATGGCCCACCAGGGGGCCAGAGCTCACATTTTGGGAAACACTGGCCTATATAGCTAAAAACAGTTAACACACTGACATAATTGCAGGTCATAATTATACCCAAGTGAAACATGACCAGACATTTATATTCCATAAAAGCACAAGAAATAGAAATAAGTCCGCTATTGAGATATTCTTTAAAAGCGGCAACAAATTCATTGCATACGGCAAGTCTTTCATATAATACCATCATATTAAAATAAGTTACCATACGAAGAGCATCAAGAAATAGTTTCTCTAATTGGTCGAGTCGACTATGTAAATAATTGCATGCGTTTATTTTCGACAAAATATTTGGCTCATTTTTCCCCCGAAAGTGTGAATAATTTCTAGAGTTCATCGTTTTACTCCCAACGTATTTGCCGCAGGCACGGTTTAATTCGGTCTCCTCACCAATATCCGTACAGCCTTTGTCTTTTTCACTTGGCTACGATTTCTCCTCGTGATCGATGCGCCACACACAAACACACACATTAATGTATTCCAGGAGGTGCTGGGCCTGTGTCATCCAGATAAACACTCTAATACGAGCTGATGACAGCCACTCAGAGGACAAGGAGCCAGTCAGTATTTGGGTAGAAGCGAGCGCATCTGTGAAATTGCATCTCTCAAAAATGTGTCACAGAGCCGTGCGCTCTAATGGCCTTCTGAAAACGGAGCCGACTCTCAGGGTGCAATAGCATGCGGGCGATCCAGTAATGGCCCCGTCAGCCCAGCGCACAGAGATCATTCACATCTTTGCTTATTCCCATTATCTGCAGGACAACGCAGAAAGCTTCGCGCGCTCGGATCACAAAGGCTGCAGGTGTTTACCGCAATGTCACGGCATCTTTTCTTCGGTTATCTTTGGGAGACGGGAAATATGGCCCTCATCTCCTGTTTCATCACAAATGATGCGAATATGCATTTTACAGAAATGCTAAAAAGGAATGCCAAGTCTCATAACCTGGATTTTTGCATTAACTGCTTAAAGTGTCTTCAGTCAAATCACAATCAAAACCTACCCCAGGAATAACAGGCATGAGACAGGAACACACCATGGATGGGATACCAGTTCATGGCCGAGCTCTACGCATACATTCGTTCAATGGCATGGTTTTCCAATTTTTTCCCCCCCCTTATTTAGTATAGATGACCGACGTATTTACTCCTTCCCCTCTCAGCCAGCTATTTGAAGGCAGGACGACCATCAGACAGATGCAAGCTATTCTTAATGGCCAAAAATAAATAAATAAATTTAAAGACACACTGCAACTTGTGATTTTAACTTGAATGTAGAAAAAAAAAAAAATAGCATTTATGGCATCAGTTCATTTCATATGAAGCACGAGTTCAGTTACTTTCAGATGATTCCCAAAACCATTTGTGCCTTTTGTTTTAAACCAATTACTGTACAAGATGATTGCTAAATGCATAAGGAGACTGGGACAGCCTTTGTGTGCAATGCCTTTGTTGGGGAGGAAAAAAAAAAAAAGGAAAAAAAAAAGAAAAAACCCCTCTGCCTGAATTCCAACAATGCATAATGTACATTTCTCAGTTATTACAAGAGATCGCATTTAACCAGATCGCTTTAGCATTCTGAAAAAGATTTCTCAATTGAACAGAGATTTCATTGTATCGGTCTCGCAGGGCTGCAGAGGTTACATTTTATTTCCTTGCATTTATCAATTCTCTCGTTCTCAACTGGCACAGTACAGCAACATCCCAGATGCAGAGTAAACTAATAATTCTCCGTGCGTGTGTGTACGTGCGCAGTAAGGCAATAAGATCAAAATCTCAAATGCTTGATTTGGGTTTCCTTGGGCTACCCAAAACCTGATTGCGTCTCCAAGAGGACGCGATTTCTCAAAGCTGTCGCATGCTGGTAATGAGAAGGCATGGAGAATTTACAAAGAACCTTACTTAATCACGATTCCCTTACCTTCCAGGAGGTCTCACGACCCTTTGTGACTCCAGGTTAGATGCCATGGCAAATTGAAATGTCTTACAAACGGAACGATGCAATTTAGCAGTTCAAATATTAGGACGATTTGACGAAAGGCTGTTGGGCCTGCAATAACGCATCGAAGAGAAGGTGCTGGATAGATGGTGCCATGCAATTCCGGCTCTTCAGTCGGCTGCCTTAAAAACTCCATCACGGTGGAGGTATCGCCGAGCTGAACTCAGGAAATGAACTCCCCTAAAGACCATTAATATGCACTAATGCAACACTATAATGGTTCTGGATTCCTTTAAAGCCCTCGACTTGAAACCGGTTCTTAAATGTTGTTGGGTTTTACATGAAACATTGAAGAAACAAGCAAGTAATGACAAAGGCATCCTGTTTGATCTGTACTGCAAGCTACATGAACTAGAGAGTCATTATTCCTAAACTCAGTTTTCTTTTTACTTTTAGATAGGGGGGAGAAAAGAAAAAAAAAAAAAAAAAAAAGAATTGGCCACAATCTCGGTCGAAAACGAGAGACCCTTGTGGTGTAGAAATTGAATGCAGCTCCACTTGTCATCTTTCTCACTCCCTGTAGACTGATTAAGGGATTCTTCTTTCAAACGTGGCCTCCGTCTTCTTTTTCGGGTCTTCATTTTCCATCCTTCTTTACTCCTGGGGCATGGTGCTTCGGTAAAGACAGAATTTACCAGCACATCAATTAGACTGACAGATTGTAATGCAGGTTCATGCAAGTATGCCACAATTACCCAAATGAGGCATCTGCATAAGAGGCGTGAAAGCAGGACACGCTTCCATCCTTCCTAGTCAGCTCATTTTTTTTTTTTTTTTTTTTAACTTGATTAGTCGCGTAGTCAAGATTCCACTGAAAAAGGCTAGAGGAGAGCTTCCTGACTCTGAATTTAATTGGCACACAAAGGAATTGTGTTATTCATTCGGTCCTGTTAACAAGCATGTCATGGAGGCGGACAGCTATATTACATTCAAGGGGATATTGATAGGACAGAACAGTGCCGGATCGATATGAGGGAACTGAAGTGTGATAGCCTGGACTTCCCCTTCCCCCCATCCTGCTCCAGCCTCCACCCCCACACACAATTTGAAGTCGACATCTGGAGCAATAAGGACTCGAGCAAGGGATTAGTACATGAATGATGAATGTAAAGTCTTTGTATTAAAGTACAAACTGATCATGGCTCTCAAATTGATTAAATCCATTAATGCCCAAGTCAGGACCTGCTGAATCACGGCTAAGGAAAAGTGTTTCCAAGGTGACACAGAAATAGCCCCTTTGCCCGGACAGAGAAAGAAGCAACGGTTGTATAATTGCACATCACGCTTTCCTTCGCAGCCCTCTGTGAATGATTGTGAATGGCATCGCCAGCGTCTCTACCACGTCGACGAATGTGCGAGACCTTATTTGCTTTGCGCCGGAATTGTTTACTCCACCCCCGTCTGCTCCCGTTACACAACCAAGAGCTGCCCAATCGATCACTGAATTACCGCAGAGCACAGGTCACCCGGGGCTAATTAAGGAATACTCCAAACCCAAGTTTTATTTCTTCTGTTTAATATCACAGCAGTTCAACAACCCACCTTCACCTTCCGTGACCGACACGTTCAGCCCATCAGCTCCTCCAGTCATGTCCCGCTTAAACGTACAAAAGCCGGAAACCCTAGTTACGAAGCCTAGCGTGTTTTTGCATTTGTGCCCTCCCTTGCATCGGTCAGCATGGTCCAGATTTGTTAAATCTAAACGTATCGGCCTGGTCCCAGTCACCGAAAGCTCAGCCATGAAATAAAGCTGGCCAACTTTCAAACGCATCCCAAAGAAATCCCATCATAAGTGGTCGAGAGACCCGGTGTGAACTGACGTACACTGAGCCGTCCACTCGTGATCGGATCACCCAAGATGCATACTAATGCCAGGTGTCAAGTCCACTGTGAAGCCAGGCCAGAATCTACAGTTCGAAAGTGCCTATACGTTCGGTTTGGAATAGGGACCCTGGTCATGTTACAGGAATGATAATTCTGGAGCAGTGGTTAGCTCTATTGATCTCCATCGGGTCTGAGCCTGTACCCTACCAGCGCAACCCTGCCATCCCCTGGGTTCTGCACTTTTTCAACCTCTACAGAATCCTTGAGAAAGCTTGAGAATGCCAACAATGTATGGTTATCTTGTTTAGTCTACTGCAGTTGGTCAAACTTACTCTGAGGAGAAACTGTACGGAGCGGTTACCAAATCTGGAAAAATTACGCTCAAGTATCAGTAAGCCGCATGGTCTTTAAACGAACCTATAATGCCGTCCGTTCGCATTTTGAATTTGAGGGGATCATGAACGGCTACATTTTGAACCACAGTTTACTAAAGAAGCAAAATAAAGACAAAACAGCCCAGAGCCGATATGACTGCAAGTCTACCTCAAAGTACATTCCAAGTAATGTTTACTGATTTAAACCACAAGTTTAGGCAAAGTAATATACGGCCTTTACATACCTCACATTGCACCGTTTTGGCGATGTTTTTTTCTATGGTGTCTGATGGGCAACAGTCCACAGAAGCATCGAGAACCTATCAAGTCGAGTTCCAATCTGCATTGTCAGGATTGGGGGCTCATCAGTTATAGGTGCACAGCCAAGTAATTTTATTGTTCTTGCTAATACATAAAGAATTAAGTACCTAGAAAACATCACCACAAACTACACGAACAGTGTATCGTGCGTTATTGTAACGTGTATTAAAGACCAGAGAATGTTTAAACCACAGACGACCTCCTCATTCGAGCTGGTTAGGTAATAGACATCCATCCACCAATACCTCCATTCATCATTAATTTGCTTCCTCCCTCCATCCATCCATCCAACTGTTACTAAATGAGTACACCCAACTATCCACCCAGACATTCACCAAATAAACCAATCATAAAATGAAAAGATTCCATCTCACCCCCACCTTTCTATCCATTCAACCATCCATCATTTTTTTCATCCAGCCATCATCCAATAAATCAATCATTACGGTAACACAGCCCCACCCACCCATTGAAACTGTCTAACAAACATTATTCATGTGTTCATATCCGTCTGCCACTGCCCCAGACCCTTTTCAACCCTTAATACCTTTCTTAAAATATTGCATAACGTTCAAGAATACTTCCTTTTAACACCTTCCTGGAACACCTCATTTCCTTTTAGAACGGAAGACAGAGGTGCTTTTAAATGTTACCGTCTAGAGGTCTTAAGGCTTGGTTCTTCCTCCTTTCAAGCTGTAAGTTATCAGATTAATTAGGGGTGGAACTACGAAACAAGCAATATGATCAATTTTGTGCAACGTAATACGGTGCATCTTGGTATCCTCCTTCAACCACATTTTGAGAGAGGACTGTACGTTCAAGGTCGCAAAGCAAGAACTGATTTTAGCCTTTAGTATTACACCGATATAGCAGAAATAGCTATTTGTACAAGTTTCAGACTGCCACAATCGCAGTACGCGCTCATTTCGGGACATCTCGGTCCTAGTTTGGAGGACCACGTGATCTTTGATGCATCTTGCCAAGCTTCTTTATGCATTCTGCACCACCTTTCTCCGACTTCTTAGCCTGGAGCCAAACACGGCGACAGTCACCCGCTCTTCCGCTTTAAAGGAGACGACGTGGCCGACACCCTGTTCCGAGAGCGCTCTGTAAAGAACAGTGCGTTTGATGAAGAGCATGCATATTTCATACACGTCAGCTCTCATTTGGGAGAATATTAAAGAAGGGGAAGGGCAGAAGCGGAAGAATGCTGAGGAAGTTGGAGGTCAATGATAAGGGGATAAATTATAAAAAGGTCTAGCCATTAAAAAAGGGCCCTAGATAGATCTTGCCCTCCATTCCTCCTCTAATTTCCTCAGATGTTTCTTTCTGATATCATTCTACTTATACAAGCAATGGAATAACGCGTCAAATTGAACAAACTACCATTTCCTCTCTCTTTTTTTGACGGTCTGCGTAACTTCCGCAGACCTTTCTATCCAGGAACGAGTCGGGTGTTGTCGTTAGACAGCTTGCCGTTTCATTTTAAAATGTTTGTCTCCTTCGGTCCCCATTTTAGCCATCATCTTTCTACGTGGACAATATCATTTACCAAGTACACCAGCTGAAATGACCGCCTGTAGCCACACAGAAATCAAAGTTTCAGAGAGAGATGGGGGGGCGGGGCGTTGGGGGTGAAAGCCTTAGTTTAAGATTTACTTAACGCTATTCATCGACTAAGAATGTGCTCAAGCTATTAAACTGTAATAGCTGCCCGTCACAAAGCCATCTTTGTGATGCTGGTGATATTTTTGGTGAAGTGCAATACATATTATATGACGTTTCTGATCACGTGAACATGCTTCAAGGTCGGTTACTACGAGCATGGAACTAGTAGAGAAAGACTTTTGCTTAAAGGTGCCATATTACACACCTGTACTACAAGTTGACGCGGCTCCCTGGGGTCATGATGAAAGGTCTACATGCTTTGGTCAAAATTCCACAAGGATAAAGCACCACAGCTCCCTTCGCAACCCGTCTAAACAGCCCCGTTTAGAACGTCCACTGCTCCCCCCCAGCCGCCTCTTCCGTCAGCCAATCGGGCAGCACTTTCCTCATGAATATTCATGACCTTCCCTCCACCACTGGAGATTCCCTGATTTTTGGGGGGGGTAATTCTAATGAGCTCCTTGGGACAGAGAGCTGCGGCGTCGTATCTGAACGTCTTGTCCAAGGCACATGCTCTCAAACAGGCAGCCCAAGACACCGATCCGGTTGTATTTTTTCCAGAGACTATTAATTCAGTGTCTGTAGGCACTCCAGATACCCAAATGAACACGAGCACTGGAAAACAAAAGCGGGTTGTTCATGACGCGTCCGTTTAAGAACAGAACTTGGATGAGTTTTAGGAAGTCAAGGGCTCGGAGGTCAGTTCGTGAATGTGTATTAACATATCGTATTATGTACGAAAAAGGAAAATTTCAGAGAAAGAGGAAGTACACCAGGAATTATTTCACAGCAGTTGTCTATGGTTCTAAATCTAATAATTGTAAACGCGTAATATATTCAAATATTTAACTTCAACAGGAAAGAGCTTTAAAAATTTAGGTGGGATAATAGCAGATTGCTGGCACGAACAGCAAGGTCTTATTTATAAATTAAAGCCGTGCGTAACGGATTAAGTAAGCAATTAGAACAAGTGCACCGATATAAAAAATATAAGTTCCGAACGCTAATGCACTTGAGGCCTGACACTCAAGAGTTGTCTAGCGCCAGTCACCCGTGATGTGTCAAAAAACCCGGAGTGTGTGAATAATTCTGAAAGAACAGACAGAGGGCAGATCAGATCAGTAGACAATGAGGAATGTGCGTGTGCGAGAGAGGCGCATTTCTCAGTGATATGAATTAAAGATGACAGTGAGCTCTCTATAAGGATTCCAGGGCAGACTCGATTGTGACGAGGGTGAAAGAGTGAAACGTCTACCGTCACTCATCCCGACATCGCTGCACTGTCCTGTTATGCCGGTGCTCTCACACTAGCTCGTTCAATTTCTTAACACCTAGCGTGGAGATGCTTTTTTTGTTAATATATCTATGGCACATTTATTTTTACATACACATATACACACACACGAGAACTCCATCTGTCACCGTCTTGTTTGCTCTCCTTCTGACAGTACTGTCTGCTATCTGACCTTTCTTCTAAATGTCTCCATCATGTTGAACAAGTTATAAATTCAATGTTTGCATTCGTGTGTGTTCTATTGTATAATGGGGCAAGTAATCTTTCACTTATCTATCCAGTAGCTGTGCAGGCAAACATCTGGAAACTAATGCAGGCCCAGACACAAAGTAAATAAGATGCAAGGAAATTCCAAAAATAAAAAAGGTATAAAAAATATAAATAAATAAAAACAGATGGACCATGCTGCTGCTATTAGAAGCATGGACATCCTGACCTAAAGTATCCACTGCCAAGACAGATCCTCATGAAATCAAACAGAGACCTCCCGGGATGATCACGAGACAGCTTCCCTTTTTAATGACCCTTCACTAATCTCCTACAGATGGGACAAAAAAAAAAAAAATAAATAAAACCTTCAAATTCATGCCTGTCAGAAGTAAAACAAATGATCTGTCAAGTAAATTACGGTAGTGAGGCATGAAACCATTCAAGATGTTGCACTTGTACGTTTATTAACTCGGCCATTAAATTCACAGGCCTCGGAGGACCGCGTTTGGTCACTCATCACTCCTCATCCGTCAGCGTAGGAGTTATTTATTGCATCTACTGCAAGAGACGCAATCAGCCGGATAAGAGAACAAAAGAAAGCAGCGAGCGGGACAGCAATGGATGCGCCATTAAAGACATCTCTCTAAGCATTGCAAAATAGAAGAATAAAAAAAATATGAAGTGTATTAATCATATCTGTTTCCGTTAATCTGCTCAATATGAAATTTCGAACTTAAAAAATAAATAAATAAATAAATGAGAAACAAACATGAATTTAAAAAAAAATTGAAATGGAAACGGGTTTCATGTTTAAGTGACATGACGTGACATGAAGAGCAAATGGAAATGCTACCCTTAAAAAAAAAAAAAAAAAAAAAAGGCGCTTTTTAAGAGCTTTTGAAAGAAAGCCCAGCTTTCATTGGATAACATCACTAACCGCAAACATTCACAATTGTGTTTTGTTGAAATATTTTAAATAGTTTCCATCTTGCTCAAACCTGAAAAGGAAATCTCTTGTTGACTCCCTAGAATTTCATGGCAACCTGAGCTACTCAGCCAAACGGCACTGAGGACAGAACGCAAAAAAAAAAATAAATAAAAGCTAGCTAGCCAAATAATTGTGGTTCTCTCAGCAAAATAAAGCACATATGCTATATAGTATATATGCTATAGAGTACTACCAATTCTTTTGAATAATAGAGAGAGGAATATAAAGTACAGCCTACATTTCAGTCATTTCAAAACCAAGTAGGTAGTTCCGGTTCTCGGTTTTATAAAGCGAATTGTATCGATCTGGGTAAAGAGAACGGGATTGGAAAATGGTTTTCACAGTTCAGACGGCTTGCCGTTTAAAACCGTGCATGTGTGCCCAGTTAAAATTTAATTGTACCATTTCCGTTAAGGTTTATAGCTATGGCTAGGCAACTGCACAGAGAAACAATACGATTAGAATGACATCTCCATCCACACACACACGGGCCTCGACCGTGCTCACGTCCCCTTGCCAATACCAGCATCCCTCATTGTCCCGACTCTCACCTAGGGGACCTATAAAGCCAGCTGTGAAGGATCACACCAGCTGCGAGGAAAAGCAGTGACCTGAAACAAGCCCCTACATGTGACAGTAACCCTTAAATCAGAAGAAACGTGTTATTTATAGAGATGGCTCTCTCCAGAGGTTACCGTATATTGGGGGTGGGGGGGTGGGAGAGACAGAGGTCTGTAGGTAATACGTCTTTGTCAAGTCTGATAATCAGTGGAACTAACCTAGATGGCAAAAGCGGTGGCTCTGTGAGGATGTGAGGTGAATGCAGAAGTGACGTTCTCCTTGGTGAGGTCCTCTGAAACTCATTTGACCACGTCTCGTCCTGCGGAGCAATCCGAGCTCATGCAAAATTCATAGGGATTTTGACAAGCAAGCAGAATCTAGCTGGCTTTTAGACAAATTAAGTCATAAGGAAGAGCTATGGACACTTGCTCCGCCCCTCGCCCCAACCTTAACCACACGTAGCTTCCCGTACGAGTTGACAAACTTGGACTCGTTTAAAATTGCAATGCAAATAGATTTTGTGCAGAGACAAGGTCCTTCTCTATTGATGCGTGATTTTAATCAGTAGCTCGTTTGTATTCAAGTAGTAGCAGCAGCTGGTAATGTGCGTAGCAGTTACGACCCCCTGCACTTTTTTAACCAATACTTAATAAATAAAGGACGCCGATTGGTCAGGCGGTGATAAATTTCCTAGAACAAAGCGGTCTAGACAATAGCACCAGCCATAATACCCAAAGTACTACTACATTACTGTTTCTATAGTAACTCCTTCACAGGAACTTGCATGGTGGACTCTATACATACTCGTAGCCTAAAAACAAATGTATAAAAGGTGAAATCACTGATACGATGAGGATTTCCGTAAAGTGGCATTTATAAGGCATGGAAGGAGTCTCAGGCGTCACCGGTTTACTAAAAGTCAGTACTTTTGACCTTCAAGTCAGATTTTTCACCTATGGATTTTACTTCAACATGACAAGCCGGCTTAGTAAATTAAAGGGGGAGGGGGTGGGGAAGGAACAAGGAGGAAGGTGCTATAAACAGACAAATTATTGAGATACAAGAGGCAGAAAACACTTCGGGACATGGTTATTAGAAAATATTCAACCTCAGGCTGCCAACCGTGACTTTTGTTCTATATCAACACACAGGGTGTCTTATTCCTTACTCGGCAACCTGAAAACTGCCAACAATGGCATCTGTGAGAACGTACTCATTTGGACGGAGGCAAAGACTGAGGTGAAAAGCCTCCTTTCAACTTTAGCAAAGGAACACTTTTCCCCATCTCACGCCGTCTACTTTTTCAATAGTTACTTGTTGAGTTCTTTCTAAAAGAACACCAGCAGTTCGTCTAGCTGTCAGCTGCGGTTAAAGCCTGGAAAAGGTGCTTTAGGGTGACGGGGAACAAGTGAAAGGCTGTTGCTCTAATTGCAAACAGGTATAGAGTCAATACAGAGAGCAAATTGAAAATGGCATTCGAACGGGCGGAGAACACAGCTGGCTGCACAGACGAGAAGGATGTTAGACATAACGTTTAAGCATCCAGCAAGGTATAGGAGCCAAGTTCTACTTTTCCTTAATGGTTAGGACCCAAAAAAACTGGTAAATTATTAAATTTTTTTTTAATGTTTTGCCAAGTTAAGAATAAAACATGTTGGGGTTGAAGAAAAAGTCGACAACAATGTGGTCACCTTCTGATCAATCAGATTTCAGAATTCAACAATTCTTTGATGCAAGTTGAAAAGTAACAAATTATCTTGGAAACAAATTGAAAAATTTTATTTATTTCAGAGTATCATTTTCAGCACTTGGGTACAGACAGGGGGTGGGTGGGGACACAACATGACCAGTACTAATAGGCCTATATAATATATTTAAGTATTGATAACTATGAAATTCATATATAGTGAAAATAATTGCGACATGTAGACTGTACATTGTGTGCGTTTATAGATTTATGACATTCTCAGGCTTATTGGGAAGAACCAAGGATACACATTGCCAGAGCCGAGTAAAATGACAGAATAAAATGCTACAGGGTAAGATTTGCATACCAAGTCAAAGCCAATGCCTCTTACCTCATCTCCCTCAGCTACTGTGCCATTTCAGGAAGGAAAATTAACATTTACTCAAGTAGCAAAAGCAGTACAGTAAATAATCGGATAGTCAGCAGAGTGGTCATGAAAACCTTTGAAGATTTGCTCTCCACAGGGAAACTGATGAATATTGAAGTTGACGTTACAGAATGGATTACAATTTCAGCCCAATCAAAAACAAAATGGGCTGCGATGAGCGGTGACCTCGGCTAAATTGGCCACCACTGATCTCATCATTGTTCCAAATCCTCATTGGCCTCCCCCACTGTTAGGGTTTTAATGACGGCTCTAATAACGAGAAAATTAAAGCCGAGTGAATTGGGGTTACAAGGATGTCTGCGATTTTAACACCGGGTTAACAAACCTTCTGTTTTTAATCTAGGGCTTAATAAGGAGCTCATTCACTCACTTTAGGTTTCTATGCAAATGGGTTAAGACTCTTCTCCCCCACCCCAGAAAAAGAAATTCAGGAAGTCAACAACTTCCGATGTTGAAAAATGTTACTCTCGTAAATTCAACCCAGCAACTTGTATAGACCTCTACAGAAAGGTCAAAAGTATATTTGATTAATTTAAAAAAATAAATAAATAGGGAACATATGAATTGTGGCACGTGCAAAGGTTTGGACACCCTTCCAGTTCTTAAAGCCTAACTTAACAGGTTAGGCTTTAATTGACTCAAGGCTCATTAGGAAGGTCAAGTAGTGCCATTAGGAATAATTATTCCAGACTGTAAAAAAAGCTATTAACAATATACTATAGTAAAGCTTGCAATTCACCACTGTCCAAAGTGTCATTAAGAATTAAAGGGATTTAAGGGAATTGTGGAGATCCAGGCAAGACGTGGAAGACCAATAGATAAAACTTCCCATTTCCTGATGAGAAAGGTGAAGCAAAATCCACAAATGACTAAACGACCTGCAAAAGTCCTAGTACACCATTCTGCATGGAAGAGTCATCAGAAATAAACGTCCTCATCGCAAACGGCAACAAGCAAATCTATATCTAGATAAGAATACTGGACTAAGCGCTGTGGACTGATGAATAAAAAAAGGAGCTCTTTGGCCAAAGGTTCGTTTAGGGAGGGTAAAACAAATGCTTTTTTTGTTTGTTTGAGGAAAACATTCCCAGCTATTAATCTTGCAGGTGGATCCATTAGGCTTCGAAGTTGCGTTATGGCCAGTTACCCAGAAAAACATTTCACAAGTAGAGGAGATGGATGGGAGAATGGCTTCTGGCAAATACAAGCAAATTCTGGAAGCAAATGACAGTCAGTCAAGAAAAGGTGAAAAGAGGCTGGCTTTAACAGAACTAGGAAATCCACCATGAACTACTTTAAGAAATGCAAGCTGGAGATTTTGGAATGGCCCTCACAGTCCCTTGACTTCAACGAAATAAAAATATGTAGGTAGATCTTAAAAATATGGCACATGCAAAATGGCCTTAGAATATGAATAAATGCTGGTCAATCATAAAAAAATTGCCTTCACGGCACAACCGCATGTAGTCGAAAACTGCATAAATGCTCCAAAGTAAACATGACAAAATGACAACTAAATGGGGGGGGAAAAAAAATAAATAAATAAAAATAAAAAACCTAACTTGATGTGCTGCATGTAAAATTTAAGGTGCTAAACACCATCCCATTTTATCTTTTAGAAAACAAATGGATTATATTTATTAGAGATAATGAATAAGTTTTTTTGTAATCTTGCAATTGTTAAAAAGGTCCACTTTCGGGGTTGTTTATTTTAATTATTTCTTTATTTTTGTATGTAAAAAGATATTCCAATTTTACTGGTCCTTGGCTTATTAAATAAATAAATAAAAGCAGTGACATCACATTAATGAATATTATGCGAATTTAAACAAACTCAGGAGCACAAATGTTTTTTCCAAACTAAACGAATACTAGGGGTCTAAAAATGATCGATGCGCTCAAGTATGACGCGTTTGCCGATACGGCGTCGATTCTCAAAAAGACTCAAATTTTAATCAATTGTTTTCATGCGAAGATTCGTGGCAGACAGCGGTTCATTTTGTTTTGTATTTAAACCCTTAACTGCTAGATGGCAGTGTTGCGATCTAACCTGCTATTTGACTCTGGACTGCCTCTGCTAACACCATAAATCGAGACCGGAAATAGCACCCAGCTAAAATTAGCAAACCTTGCCAACTAGTAACGTTACCGCGGATATCTGAATCTGAAGCGGCATTCTTTTATTTTTTTACTGATGGGGTGCATGTAATCGAGTGAAAGATTTAGAGTAAATTCGTTTGTACCCATTTCGATACAACAGGCCTATTATGAGGGAGAATGGTCACGGTGCCATGCATGTCCAACGCAGATCACTTGAAACTCATCCTAATAATAAATAAAGGCTCTAGAGATACCGGTCGTAGGCACACGTTACCCTTAAAAGAATCAGGATACTGCATTGCACTTTACTTTTCCCTTTCCTTCTACTTCCACAGCATTTTCGGTCTTTCACTGCAGCACAAAACATTTTGCTTGTCCACCTCTTCATACTGGCAGATTTCTCTCAGGGAGTGCGGAAATATACAGAAAGGCCAGCTGCAGGAATCAAAAAAATAATAATTCAACTCCGCATGACAATTAAAATCCTCTCCAACACACAGACAGGCTTCTGATCGTTCGTTAAGACAAAGTAACCAAAAGGGACCGCCGCCTCTTTCTCTACTCTTATGATGGAAGATAATTAGCACGAGATGATCAGGCTACAAATTAAAACAAGTCTAGAAGGAGCTTCTGATGGCCGTGATGCTGAGCTGAGTTTAACAGGCTCCAATAACAGTTGCTGGCCGTGATATCGGGAATCCCTGGCAATTATCCCAGTGCTTGAGAGATATAGAGGAACATCTCTTGACTTGGTCACTCACTAAGGAATTCCATGGTGACGGACAGCTTTCTTCATCAGGATCCTGACTTTTAGTAAAGGGAGTCTCTAAATACATACATGAAATAAAGGTGCTTCGATGGAAAAGACAGGAAAACTAATTACGGCTGCAGGGTTCATGTTAGCACCTGCTCATGTTCCTATAGTAACAGCTTACACAACTGATTACGTTGCTGAAGCGCCACATCAAGGAATTAAATATACGGAATGTGCAAGACGTTTCTTTCCGGAAGGAGTCTCCAGTGTCGAGAACCGTAAAGAAATCTAATCGGGCAATTCTAACTGGATCTAATGTGATCAGAAAGGCAAAATTTCTAATTAAGCACAGCACATGTGTGTTTCACAGTTAATACCTGTGCTGTATCGCAAGTCATCCACCTACAGCCTTAAGTTTGCCCTCCGAGTACACCAGCCTTTAATAAAGCTCTCATTTAGAGTCCCATTAGAATTATGAACAGTTAGTAAGTTAAGCAGATGTTTGGGTTTCCTGATTTAATCAGTATTATGTACCATTTTGCTTGAAATGGGCCAATAATGATTAAACTAAACATAGGAAGCTATAGGTGTTCATAAACTTTTGATTGGCCACGTGCGTGTACATAGGCTATCTGAACCCTGGGAAGCCAAGGTTTTGGGTTATATTTTATTGTATTGTGCTGAGCTGGTCAGGTAACAGGGAGTAAAGCTCAGTGACCTAGTTTGTGTACAATTGCCTGCAACTGCTTGCCGACTTGCCAGGTTTCCCCTGATTAAAGCCACAAAAATGAACTACTAATACAGTAACATTAACATACATCCTGTACAATTTCATAACTGTAGGTCAGGTCATGGCTGTAATAAAGATTCCAATTATCAAGCTTGGAAGCTGACAAATGTATTGGAAATACATTGAAAATTTCATACTTTCGAGTTAAATTGCTGTGGGTAGGATTTATCTTTAATGACATAGAACATGGCATTAAGGGCTATGGTTTTGCATTTAAAAATAGAAGAAAAAGCTCGATACAAACCTCAAGATTTTATGTAAATTAAGGCAACGGTGATGCATCCAGGATCCCCAGAGAAAAATACATGCATTCAGATTGGCTTGTAAGGCTGATTTTACAAGCATATGCAAAATTTCACCATTTGTGTTATTCATCAGTTTTACCTTTGGCATAAAAACAGAAAAGATTACCAATATCATAGACAGGATTGTGCCAAATATTGCACTAGATTAAGGTATTAAAAATAAAAATAAAAAACTTTAATGAAAGCTTTAGTAAAGCTAAAGTAGACCTAAATTAATAAACATCTAGCTATACATTTCAGAGTCTACATAATTACCTGCAGATGAAGTTGGGGAAAATAATGGTTCAATTTTGTCCTCCTTTTCATTAAACAGCTTCTTGATGACCGTGCCAAGCAGAATGCTCATTTCTGATTGGCTCAGTGCTGCAGCACCTGCATAAATTAGAGCACGGCATGAAAATTAGACACGTATTGCTGCAAACTTGGGGTGCGTCAAATGCATAAGGGACTGGAGGGTGGAGCTTACAACCATGCAGCTGAAACTGATTCACTTTTTAAAAAAAAAAAAATAAAAAATAAAATATTCAAGTCCATTTAACACCAAACCCATTAAGCACATGCTTGCAAAACATACCTGTTAATCAAGGCACCACAGGTTAAACCTATAAGCTCAACAGAAGCAATACACATTCATATGGCATAAACCACAGAAGGAAGTATTGTTTGTGATTAATTAGACCAATATTTGGTTAAAATTTATATTTCTTAGGATACTCGTATCCATATATTGCTTGGGGTCCTTATATTGAGTGGAAAAAAACAAAAAACATAAAAACCCACAACTCACCAGTTAGTGATGCTAATCAGCAATTCCTAATTATCTCCATTATTTTTCTTTGAATCTTAAGTCTCACATTGTCAACACAGACTTGCTGAACATAAAATGCACATTGCTTGGTTGCCTAATTAAAACCAGCTAATAATTAGGCTTGCAGTGCCCTCTCAACTGCCCAAAAGTCTGTAGTGCTCATTTCAGTTTTTACAAAGCTGCTGATGCAAAGTCCTTAAATACCAACACAGAAGGCAACGCCCTGAAATTGACAAAATGGAGACCAAACAATGAAAGAGCGCCACCTAAGGGTCGGGGTGAAAGGTGCTAAATCACCACTTTTTTTCCCTGTGAAATACAAATGTACATACAAGCATTATCTACTACATTAACTAGTACATACTAGCATTAATGTTAATTCTATAATTTTAGCACCACATGATGTACTGTAGCAGAAAAAAACCCAGATTATTATTATTATTATTATTATTATTATTATTACTGTTGTTGTTTTAATATATGAGTGCAAACCACACAAACACTGTAGCCAACTGTAGTCGAATGTACAGGACAGTCTCCAGTGTCCCAGCGTCTCCACTACCTCGGACGGCGTCTCTGTGCCCCACATGCCTCCGGCAGCATTTCTGGTGCCCCACGTGCCTCTGGTGGTGTCTCTTGTGCCCCGATCTTCAACTGTCATAGCTCCAGATTTCCGTTATTGGCCGAATAAAAAAAAGCAGAACCCGACGTGGACTTTTGCTGTTGTAGCCAATCCACTTCGAGGTTCGATGTGTTGTGTCC
This sequence comes from Parauchenoglanis ngamensis, assembly GCA_030014255.1. NCBI lineage: Eukaryota > Metazoa > Chordata > Actinopteri > Siluriformes > Auchenoglanididae > Parauchenoglanis > Parauchenoglanis ngamensis. The sequence continues at coordinate 25,265,844 of JAQMYM010000038.1, read as the reverse complement.
CGAGATGCGTTTCTGCTCACCACGTTTGTAAAGAGTGGCTAGGCTTCCTGTCAGCTCGAACAGGTCTGACCATTCTCTGCTGACCTCTCTCATGGATCTGTGAATATGTTTTGATTTGTCTTTTAAGTCATAAATGAAAAACACATTTCTAAAAACCAATTTATTTCACAAAAATAAATCTGTGCACGTAATTGGAATAATTAAGCTATTTACCCTAGACTATACACAAATTTACACAAACACAGAAGAGCTTCGTAAGATATGAACATTCTTTCTGAACTTACAGGATTTTCATGATACCGTTTACTTTTGTAAATGCTCCTGTGAACAATTTATAAACAAATTTGTTCGTACGTGGTTTGGCATATGAGGCATGTTGTTGTGCTTGTATGGCCAGTAGTTTTTGTTCGGTTAGGAGAATCTGCAGCAAAGTCCAACAGGAAAACAGGTTTCTACACAAGTCAGGTTCTAAAGTAAAACCTGGCCGATGGTGAAGAACGTGAGATTTCATTCCGCGTGATAACCTGTTTTTAAACAGTTATGTCTAACAATTGTCAAATTACCAGGAGTTAAATTAGCTTTGATGCATCATAATGTTTAAAAGGCCGTAGGACAGTCCTTCTTTCGTGTTTTCTTAATATTTTCTAATTATTATACTGTAACTTTAAAAATGATGACATTTCAATTGATTTTCTTTGGCAGTGGTGAAATCGCTTGGCTTTGAGGAGCTAAATGTAGACGTTCTCCCTTAATGAGAGACTTGGCGAGTGTCCACACCGGTAGACTGTCCTCACTCTCCTCAGAGCGGTCCATTAGGGGCAAACTTTTTTTGATTTAAAACATTAACAGGACGTATAGGGACATTGTGCACTGCAGAACTTAAGTACTTGAAGATTTATAAATACCACATGACACATTAGATCCTGTTCTTTAAAAAATGTACACAAAGAGCTGGCATATAAAGCCAACAAGGGCATAATACTTATTTTCTTTTGGTAATTGCCTTCCTGTTCTTTGGTGCTTTCTTCCACAGCAATTTCTCTCTGTCATCTTAGAAATACCAACGAATTTTACTGGAAAATATACCCATATTGGGGGATAAAATCTGCCGTTTTCCATTAACTAAGCCTATTTAGTTTTAGTTGCACAATAACTTCCAAGCCAAGTAATGAGGCACCTTCAGCCCAATTAAAATTACCCTAATGTAGCACCCAGGCAGTACCAGTGCCATCAAAATTGTAGCAGATGGAGAAGGTAACCCTGCCAACACTTTCCAGCCAAGATGCAAGAACTGTAGTGGACATTACTGATTGCTTTACAGACATATTTAAGTGCCTACTGCCAATACACATAACAGACAGGTCATAGGGCATCTGCTTGAAAGCAGAGGTGTGCATCAGGACTGCGAGCCATCAGAAGCATGCGAGCAAAGTGGTTTTTACTTTCAAATGGGTGTGAGTGAGCTTTATATACGAAGCTCAGAAAGACCTTGTTCATTAACGTAGTCTTCAGTAACTGCCTGGTTAAATCAGGCTACTAGTTTGTCCATATTTTTGGAAATAGTATCAAATAAATTCTTAAAAAAAACACCGCATGCATTTATAAACAAACAAAAATAATCACTGCATAAGGTTTATTAAACATAAAAAAATTCTAGACCATTGACTGTGTAAAAAATGAACAACGCATCAGCTCTAAAAAGTTAAGCCACTACATGTCTAGTGCCCCTGCTGGCTGGCTGCAGTACAGTTTTTAGCCCCGCCCATCCCCATGTGTTTCAATGTGTTTTACGTGCCAATTTTCTCATCTACACTGTCCTTCCGTTCACAGTGTCCAATACGAACAGTCACTTTTCCCTTTGCAGATATCTGCACTTTTTTATTTTCCACCCAAAATTTGTTTTTAAAACATTATTCTACTATAAAGTAAGAAGGCGTGGCTACACTTGACTCATAGATTTCCAGAAAAAGACTGGTTAAATTCACCCAAAATTTGCCATCGTATACCTACTTATTTGAACTTATCTGAACATGAAAAGAAAGTGTTAGCCATTTCTATTTAAAAATATTTAAAACGTCAAGAGATTTCATAGAAAAAGGTCAGTGTAATCACGCTAGCTACCTAGCCATGTAGCCAAAGTCCTTATAGCAATTATAACGTGTCCGTCCAGCCAATTTGTTCATCGGTGAACACACACTATCAATCATTGGGATGGATTTTATAAATAGTTAGTTAGTTAGTTTACAGTGTGCTCGGAATAGCCACATCCGTATTGATGAAATATCTCCAGCTAAACTTTTTAAGCTCCCTGGATAGATGTAATAAATAGAATTTGAGAATGTGACCATATTTGTCTGATCATTTCTACTGGAGAAGGGGGCGGGGCTATCAAAGTTGTGATGTCACCTCTTGGTCTCTACTGCTCAAACTTGAGAAGGAGAAAATCCCTACTGCGCAGAAGGGGAGTGAATGAGCGCATGGGAGTATTTTTTCATACAGTCTGGTTTAAGCCACACCCACATCTGGAAAAAAGCTAGGAATATTTTATCATTAAACTGATACATATACCAATACTGGCAGCGCATTAGACTCGTAGTATATTAGCCTCTGACCTTCCTGGTCAGAGATTTAGTGAAAGGAGAAATCTCCCCCGTTTCACTTTTATTCTATTCAAGCAGCTAAGCAGTCTTCATGACAATTTGTCTGCATGGCTTTTCATGTTACTGTCAGCCTGCATGTCTGCACAGCCTGGGAACTTGTTTGAGAACTTGTCAGTGGAATTGCATACGTGTCAGTGCGCTTGCCGGGTACTCCTGTATGCTGCTCAGCTGTCCATATGTCAGCACGAGCCTGTGAACAAGGACTGTCAAGCACCTGACAACTCTGACTAGATGTCAGAGATGTAGTCTGGTAATAGGAATGCCTTAGCCGTGACGTTGGTTACTTCGATGGCGATGAATCAGTCACAGTCAGAAAAGGCAACAACCTCTCTTCCTTGTTATGACAGAAAATAGTGTGTCAAGCAATTAACATTTGCAATCAGTCTAAACACTGCAAACTCATTTGGCACGATGGGATTTTAAAGCAGGGATGGGACGACATGAATCTGTCACACGGGAGAACGGGGGGGGGAGAAAGTAGGCTAAAACGGAGAGCTGGAGAGCCCTGTGAGGACAGGATATGAGTAAAGATATATGAGTAGATAAAGTGGGTCTTAAAAGCTTACCAAGACACATTACAGACCTGTCAAACCTGTGAGGAAAAATTAGAACATAAAGCAAGCCTGCTGCTTTAAAAATGGAATCAGCGATCATCAAATTGTTTTCCTCCAAAAGGCTCAGGAAATTTGCATGGTGGGTGATCCACTTCTGTTCTTCACCTAGATACAAACTGAGGTGAAGATAAAGAATTCTCCATCTTCCTATGGAGCTGGCATACTGGCCTCTTTCAGTCAAGCTTTAGCGTAGCAACACACACGTATAATGCCATTCAAGACACGGATGCCGTAGGGCACGTAACTCAAGGTGCGTTCGGATTTCATAAAAGAAGTGAACCTGAAGTAAACGTAGATCAATTCAACAGAACCTGCAACACAGATCGAGATTTATTTCTGACTTTGGATAGGCAGAGAGTGGAAAATAGCGTACGTCAACTTCATTTGGACATTTTGCTTGAATACAAGCTCTTGGAAGAATTGTGACCTCACAAGATCGTTTGGCTTGGTTTACACTTACATGCCTGTTGCTTTATTGCAAAAATTATATTTTGAGCCACCAGTGAGAAACACGATTCTACAGATTTCAGATGCGAAGCAAAGACAAGTAAAGTGAGTGAAATCAGCCGTGCCCACGTTATCCAGACACTTGAAACCCTGAGAGATCATTCTAAACAACATTGCATAAGAATTGTAAGAATGGCAGTGAGAATGAAATTGTCAGACTCTTACCTTACCTACAGATTTGTGACAAATTAACCAAAAAAAACAAAAAAACAAAAGAAAACTAACAAAACAACATAAAGTGTCTTACTAAGAGAGTGCCACCAGAATAGACTTCACTGTGCCCTTGAACTTATTCTGCAAGTCTTTGGAATTGTACTTGGATTCAACAATATTCTTTTGTGTTTAGATGATATTGGAGAGCACTCCAAGCGTCTCCCATAGTTGTTCAATTGGATTGAAAATTGGGAACTCTGCGGGCCATAATCCATGAGTCACATCATTTCTGTACTCATCAAATTATTCAGTGAGCCCTCGTGTCCTGCGGATGGAGTCATCCTGAAAGAGACCGCTCTCATTAGGATAAGAACGCTTCATCCTAGGACACGTCGGAAGTAGGTCCTGCTTGTGGGAATGAGCCCTGTGGATTTCCCCTTCTGACACTCCGAATTCAATCATTCGTAATTAGCTAATGAGCTGATAATGTAGAATGCTAAACTCTGTAGTGATCTGACCCTCCAAGCCACTCCTATATTAGACAGGCTATTTTAGATGCTATGGTGAGCAGCTCTTACGCTCATAATCAGACTGCTCATAGCCGGGTTTAATTTCCTCTGTCACTTTTAATAACAACACAATAACCAGCCCTTAATGGAATATTTTATGAGGCTTATTCTTATAAGCTTAATTTTATACACAGTCTTGTAACAGTGTGAACTATATTGGAATATATTACCAAATGCTCGGCTCATAAAGATTCATAGATTCACAGATTCATAAAAGAACACAGACAACTAAACAAAAGAACGACAACAATGTAGAGCTGTGTGGAGGACGGCATTTTAATTCCAATCCAGCCCTGTCCTGCCTTCTTGACCCATCCCTTCCTCTCCTAAAAACACTCTTCCGATCCTGGAATAACGAGGGTCATAATTAGGAAACGAATAAACAAGGAACGTGGAAAGAAAATGACATGACTGCAAGATAAGACTTCGCAAGAATGAACAGAAGCGACAGAGCCGAGACGGACAAACTCATCCGAGTGTAACACAGAACAGATGAATACAATCAGTAACAGACCGACGATAAACCGGGGCGGCGCCGTAAACTCATTACGCAGAAATAGAGGGTCAATTACCAATCTTTCAATATGCATAACTGTAAAGGACGGCTCATTTTTTTTGTTAGATCCTAAAAGAATCCCCGCCAGACCTCCGGTCCCCTGGTAACATCTTAAGCCGCTGCGGTCCAATCTGCGATGTATTATTTACGCCTTCAGTCAGTAATTAGCGGCCCTGCGGACTGGAGGTCGGGCAGGCTGATGAGCAGCACAAGTGGCCTGGAGAAGCTGTCATCTGAACTCTGTCATCAGCTAAATGATATGAGGCCTGTCATACGGATCCTGAGAGATGAGAGAGCGTGTGAAGTTGGCAGAGGAAGACAAGTTAAGTCTCCGAGCTCAGCTAAACATTCAGCTACAGCCGGTGCCCACAAGTGTCAAAACAGCCATCAAGAGACGACATATCATGTTAGATGACTCATAGCCACTAAAAGAGACTAAACTGGACATCATATAGTTGAGAATGAGTCTTTTATTCAGCTGTATGATACATGTGTATGTTTACATGTCATATATAGTGTATTGAAGTTCCATTGCTGCTGAAAATGTAATATGGCATTCAATTTGTTTGTTTTAAAGCATTTTATGAAGCAATATTTAAAGCAGTGTGAGACTATGACATTATTTATATTACCATTAAAGAGAAAATCCTCCCTAATTGACCGGGATATCAATAAAATCAAAATGTTACTAGTGGCATAAAAAATGACTAAATTCCGAACGGACTCGTTTAGTTTTTCGTTTAAATAGATTTCGTCGACAAGTTGGTGTATTTTTACTTTGGTTTCCTACTTTACTCAGAATGCTGTAACTATCTGCTGATAGTAGTGCTAATGGGAATTCATCTCTACCTAAAGAGAGTGATGCAGCAGCACTTTAGTCCTTTATTCTAGTAGAAACCTTACTGTTATTTTTTATGTTTGAGATTGTGAATATGCTAGCGGTTTGTGCCCTGTTTTCACAGGAATTGCAAAAATATAAGACCAACTAACAAATTAATTCCGCTTCACATCACATCACAGACGTTTCCTTATAAATATACTTATTGTGTTTCAGAGTGGGGTTTCCTTTTAAGTCATGCTATGCTTTCCATTTCCAGTAAATTATAGTACCACATCGTTCACGTCGATCAAAGACGCCAGAGCTCCACTCATACATGCTGAACGTTCTCACACTCAACAGCTTCTTCAGAGTCTATCTCTTTGACGTATAAATAGTTAGTTCTAAATCTGATTAATCTTTAATAGTATTACACTGGTATGAGATAGAATAATTACCAAATACCTAGCAGCAGTCAATTAGGAAGCAACTTAGGAGTGCAGATACAGCTTCTGGTGCAGTCCCTATAAAAGAATACAATTCTGGACACCATAAATATAATGACCCAGACTCGGGGTACTATCCTCCCTCGACTGTCACCGACCCCCCCTTGTGTTCAGGGGACAATTATTACATTTATAATTCATAGGGCCACTCTGACTAAGATAAACGTGTATGGTTAACTAAAGCATGTGAGTTTCTTTTTTTTTTTTTAATCACCCACATAAATGGCCTATTTTTGCAACAACAACAAAAAAACTTTTTTAAACATGAAACTACATGAACTCAATTTCTCAAAATTTGGAACTGAGAGTAACTAGGAGGAATAAAAATGTTAACCTGGAAAATGCTTAACATATAGCTTTCAAAAGTGAATTATCTAAAATTTGTGGTGTTTTTGCACACAGTCGCAGAGTAAGGAACAGGACGGAGCGTGAGGAAATAAACTCGTAAAATAAAAGTATATTAGCATTCTAGACAACTTGGTTACTCAGATGATGCAATCAGAATGTAAGGACGTTCCAGAGGGACTCACAGAGGGAAAAAAACCCCACTGTTTTAGAACTACGCTCAGGTTCAGCATGCCCTGTCTCGATCGTTTTTCATGTATCGGATGTACTAAAGGTTCCGCAGAGTCGCTCGTTATTAGACAGACGGACGCCATTAAGATGACACTTTTTTTGTGTGTCAGAACTGTTATATTGTGCAGCTTTGCAAATTCAGTCCATCTTTCAAAGTAGTTGGCTTGCATGCTTCAATTATCCAAATATTATTATATAGCTGGATATGATCAACAGTGCATTTCTGGAAGACTCCTATCAAAACGGTGCCTCATCATAAACTAGACTTTCTTTCTTTCTGTCATTCCAACACGTGGTTTATGTGATTGTTTTCTTGTTGTGTTTTGATTATCGGGCCTGTGGCCGTGTGAGGTCATGTGGGTCTCCCTCACTGTTGGGTCTGCCATGTTAGCGCCGATCAGATAACACAGCAACACTGGGACTGCAGTTAGCTCCTCTATCACCTTCTCATTTATTCCTGCTGGGTCAGGACCTAAAAAAAAAAAACACAGAGTTTTCCACCTGCCCTGCCATCTCGCAAACCTGTACTTAAGGCACTGCTCAGCTAGTCCTCCAGTTCCTCGTACCTGTTCTGAGACATCGCTACACGTAGGTCCATTAGATTCATTCAGATGGATCTCTCCACCATTAGAGCGCACTCGACTACAGATACTGCAATGGCACCGCAGACCTGCCCGACAGAGTGGCATCTGCGGGCAGAAGTGGCGTCTTGGAGAACTGTAGGAAGCTCGTTCGTCTTCGCCTTGATCACTACTTGTTGTGTGAATTCTTGCCAATGGCAACGTAGTTTTATGATGACACCAGGCGAAATTTGCACAGGAATATTTTTTTGAAACGTTTATATCTAGAACTTGATTTATTTTTATGTTACGTCTACACACATAAACTTGTAATATGTTGTCTGAATATCGGTGGATATATACACAAGCAGTATATTCAATAACAAAAAAGCAAAAGTGTCTGAAGACTTATTTCCCCTCACTGTATGTAACGTCCGTTTATTCTCGAAATCATTCATTCTTAATGTTCTAGGCCCTTTGTTTTGGTGCCATTTCTCATATAAGCTAAACTGGGACAGGATTACATTGCTATTTTATTGTCGAGAATATTGCCCACTACCTATTCAATATAGTGTTATTACCTGCCATCTCTCTATTGCATATGTGTAGCTAATGAACTGTGTAAACACAACATTTCCCTATTAATAATACACTTCAGCATTACCAGCAGCCGTGTGGGGTTAATTATATGCTTGTTAAAGATGCATAAAGTTGATGAAGTTCAATAACAATGGCTAAATTATCTCCGTCTTGCTGGTATCTCCTCGCATCTTATTACTGTGAACCCAGTGACTGCGTGATTGTTTAACTCTCAGAATGCTTAGGAAAGTTTGCAACGTAGATTATCTTGACAGTCGGTTAGATTTGGCAAGCCCCTTTATGTTGACGTTTTTTCTAAAACTTCTTTTGAGATTTAACATCAGAGCAGTTTTCAAGGAGTACTACAGACTCCAAACGACGGCGTCCGTTACCGAGAAACCAAAGAATTATGCGGCCCAGGCGGCGTTGAAATCTAGCACTGAAACGCATGAGGGACTTGAAACAGTCACTTCATCATGGAGCTGATCCAGTGATTCAGAAAGATCGCAGCATTTATCTTTCAATAGGAACCGGAACGGTTCACTTCTACGATTGTTTTACTTTCATCTTGCTCTGTTCACTGAGCCACAGAAGAATCCTTACGGAGAGCAATCCTTTTACCGTTTAAAGTACTTAAAAGGGGATTTTGAATCAAGGTCCGCTCATGTGGAGAAATAACGGTTTCTACTGGAAGTATGACTGCACACCCCGTGCTCTTTCTCCACTTTAATCTTTCTTTGACTCTTCTGGCTTTTCTCCCTGGATGTTGCTTTGTGTTTTGATTAGAAGAGCCAGTTATAATAGGTCACATAATGAAAGAATTTCTTTGACATGAGAACAATATCCATTGCCATTCCATCACAGAAGTGTATTCTGCACAATGTCAAAATTTCACTTTGTACCAGATAAGAGTCAACAGATAAAAGCCAGCAGAGTGCAAATATTTGCGCGTACACTTCCCCTTAAGATTTTTAATGGCAAAGTCTGTCCAAATATACGCATGAGCGTCAAACACTTGCCTGTTTATACAGACGCAGCAGGACGGCCCGGTCCTTCTGCATTTTAAAGAAGACTAGATTAGATGGCCTGTAATTAGTGGAGGATGTTATTCAATTACATAAATGACAGCGCTACTTGTTATCTGTGTTTGGGAGTCGACAGTGTAAAATATCTAATGCTTTCATGAAGATTGACGTGAGCAAAATGGAATGAAATGTCCTAATGTGGTCTAAGACTTTCTTACAAAAATTGAACTAGGCTAATTAAAAAAAACTAATAACTAAGCAGATCTGAACGGACTCTTTGTACACGTCGGAACTTTGCGTGATTGAATTTTGGGTCAGGGTTTCCCGGTTCCAACCCACCTACCAATAAATATGCTGGGTAGTGGACTGGCTAGTTGGCTAGATGGCCTGGCATCCCAAAAACGAATGAAATGGAACCCACTGTGGTCATCAGCTCTTGTAGATCATAGGTCTACACCTCAATGTGCGATGTCTTGTGTTCTCTGAGAAGCTCTCCATGGTGGTTATTTGAGTTACCGCAGCTGTTCTTTCAGCTCAACCCAGTCTAGCAATTCTCCTCTGACCTCTCTCATCAACAAGGTTTGAGGGTTTTTTTGTTTTTCACGCGGTTTTGTGTAAACTCTACAGACTGCTGTAGCGTGGTGATTCTTGGCTCCTAATAGTGCACATTGTCAAAAGCAAAAGCGCTTTGTCAGCTTTGCATACAGCACATATTTACCCCGTTACAATGACCACTAATGGCTTAAAGGCAAAACAGGCACTTATAGCTGTGACATTATGCTCACCTGAAAATCGAAAGCAACACCATCTAGGCACACGGCCACAGAGACGTACTTGGAGAAATACCAGAAGCTTCGGCGGTGGGGTGGAGATGCGCTCGTGAGCATAGCCGGCCACCTATGGCCTGAATAATACAACTGTTATGTAATATTACTGTCCACAACATAACTAAATAAATGATGAATGCACAACTTTAAATAAGATCTCCATCTCCCTGTGGTTTTAGCAATTCTGGAAGACCAGACAGCAAAGTGGAGCAACATAATGTAGACAATCCAGAGCACTGAACAGATGTGTATCTGCGAAACAGTTTTCAGCCTCATAACTGTGTGTCCCAAGACAAGCAGGCAAATAAGAACGTCAAAAGAGATACTAATGTACATATTCTGGATAGACGAAACCACTAGTTTGAAAGAAAGGTAAACATGTAGAAATGACAATGTTTTTTTGTTTTTTTTCAAGTCATAGAAATATCAAAATTCAAAAGAAAAAAAATGTTTATTTCACTATTTGCATCTATTTACTGCAACTACATCATCTTAAACATTGGCAAAATCTTAAGCTCCGCCCATTATATCATTATGATATGCATGTCAATGTCCTCATAATTAATTCATGAACTACAGTATAAATGTATTAAACCACATATTAAGCCATTTTCCTCAAAACCACCTTTTGTATATTCAGAAACAAACATCTCTGCATGGATGACCTGCATTTGTGAATTACACCCTCGCTGAGATGGACATGACAGAGCATTTGTCTAAAATGTTGAATATTGCTGTATATATGCTATATTTTAGACAGATAAGAGTGTGTGCTATTTTCTTGATTAAACGATAAAGAAATCGTGTTCTAAAACTGGGGGACGTCGTTAGTGTCGTTGACTTGCTAATGCGCGTCCATAAATTCGGGGGCGGAGCTTCTGGTGGCGCACTGATGGGAGGTGTGTATTTGTTTGGCTGTTAGTTCAAAGATCAACAATCGTTCTCCAGAATCGACGACTCCGCCTTTAATTCCTGAAGAACGACGTCTTGACCTTTATCCTGGCGTAATGTCGATCTCGCGCTGTCATAAAAGTGAACAGCACTATATTTAAATTCCAGCTGTTTTCTTACCAGTCAGCAGAATTTAGATGAGCGGCGAATGGTGTTCATCAGTCAAACCCGAATCTAATTTAGTCAAGTCAAGACTTGGACATTTTAAAGAGAAATGTCTTCATATTGCCAAGGGCAACCCCTTTCTTTATACAGGCTTTACCTCGAGTGTCTGACAAAGCTTCTCATCAAAGGAAATATCCAAGAGGGAATGTGAAACGAGAATAAAGGAACACAGACAGGAGGGAGGAGACACGAGTGCAACAAAAGATGGCGAGGGAATAGAAGCGACTTGTGTTTGCCTTCTTATTAACATTGCTTCCCGAATGCGGAGCTAATCAAATATAAGATGTGCAGGACATCAGGAGAGAATGATTAGCATATAAATAAAGTTGTTTTGATAGCTAGGTTAATGAGGACATGTTGTAAAGAAGAAGCAAAAGTTTGGGTTTTGTGTGTGTGTTATCAGCTGAAATAAATACGGCATTATATTTAAAGACGTAGTATCGCGTGCCAACACGACATTTAGCTTCATATGCGCCTGTGTGCATATTTTATATGTTTTGTTTCTCTACGGTCATGACAATCTGCTCTCCGCTCATCAACAAGCGAAGATATGGGAAGGAATTATGGTGTGAAATTTTGCAGTGTAATTCAGCAAACCAAACCCCTTGAAAAAATATATATATTGGCAGAGCAGATAAACTTGGTGTGTTTGTGGTTCAGCAACTCTAGTTTCGTAAATACAAACTAACTTGTCTTCTGTAGCAAATCATCTGCTACAGATGATCCAATGAAATATAATTAGGTCAATTGTTTAGCTAAAGGCAGCTCATCTGGTCAGAGCCATTATTATGTTATTTACGCTCTCTGGTCTGACTAAAAATGAAGAAGTTTTAAGCATTTTAAACTAATTAAGTAGTAAGCATTTGCTCTCTGCGTTAAGTACCAGATGTGTCACACACACCTTCGCTCTAAGGCAAACGTGGAAATGTTGTAGGGCTTTTATGTCATCTTCTTTCTCTGACATGTGAACATTCTGAGAGGAAAAATACAAACTAAGCAAACTAGGCCAGCCATGGTGTTTATGGAATGTGAAAATGTTTCATTAGAAAGGCTAGATTTCAGATAAAGGTTTTGTTTGCCTATTTCTTTCGCTCTTTCTTTCTGAATTATAATACGAAATAATAAAATCTGATAAAATTTTATACGTTTCAGGTACATGTAATGCAATCGTCCCCATAGTAAAGACAAATACCTTGACACAAATATATGAGATGTTAAGCATTCGTCAATATTAACCCATCACTATTTATTTATTTATTTACTTATTTATTTATTTGCATTAACAATTATCATTAAAAGTTCCTCATCGGCTTAAGTAAATGTGTCTAAAGACAGAATTTCAGTCATCTCTACAGATTTAGAGAACTGTACTTACCCTTTTGAACACTAGGGGGCGCGCCGAGGGTTTACGTAAACTAGAATTCTTCTCGAGCTAAAATGAAAACAACCAGCAAACCGTATTTTAAAGGTCAGTAATTCATACAAGTTGTTAATTTACACTTCACAAACACAGTATAATATGTTAATTCCTGTAAAGCTCAGTCAAGTTAGGCATTTTAAAATAAAGCATTGAGCCACGAGAGGGCGTGCGTTTCACGTTGTGGCTTATTGCTTTTATTTATAAATATACGATAAAAAACGAATATATATCCAAAGTCTAATTATAAAATAATCGTAATTTAATAATTAAGTCAAGTAATAGGCTATTAATAATATTCGCAGTAAACAATTCTTCCGCCACGCAATGTAGTTCGGTTGTCATATGTGAGCTTATGTGTCATATGTAAGCTTGGTTGCTAAGCAACATAAGGGTCAAAAGGTTTTACTGTTTTGATTGAAGCCCTGCGCATTGATACAGAATTCAGTGATTGTGATGCGGTCACAGGTGTGCGCATCGATGATTTTTTACAACGGTTCGAACACGGCTCAGCCAATCAGATTTCAGAACTCGCTTTCGAATGATGTGCGTTGACTGACGGTTAGTAGTTGTAAAGTGATGTTTCTAAGCTTGAGATTCTAGCTCGAAATATTTTTTTATTAGCCTTTATTGTCGCATATGTCAATCTTTGTCAAAATCATTCACATAACAATTAATTATTTCATATTGTGGTAAACTATATAAGGTGGCCTGTAGTAGGTTAAGAGTGAGCATTGGCTAATGTGAGCTAGCTTTACTGCTAACAAAAATATATTTTGAATGATGAATAAGAGCATATCATTACCTTACACTGGTTTTATACTAACTTTATATTTTTTTGTCACACACATTAATACTTTTTTTTACGTTTTCTACAAATCCAGTCATTCATGCACCCAAATATATACTTAGTGAAAATAATGAGTTTGACTTGTAAATGTGAAAATTAGCTACCGAATTACACTAATTGATTTAATGCTATAGTGAGACCATTTTTATTGAAATTCATGTAACTTTGAAACAAGTTGAACTATTTAATTGTTATATATCCATAGTTGTGGAACCTCAAAACATTGTCATCTGAGAAGGGTTGAATTTGAAATGTTGAATTTTATTGCTAATCGTACCGAGTCCTGACTGGGATCTGTGTCATGTTATTGCCAAGATTCTTGCAGTAATCTCTATGGGCTGGATTCTCCTGTCAGCACAAGCTCAATATGCTGGTTAAGGACAGCTTATTGCTCTTTTGGATGAGCACAAGACAATGTTTTCCCATTTGCACCATGTCTGCATGTCTGTGATCGGAAATGAAAGTGCATGTTCCGACGTGGGTGGAGCTGCGCGACAAGGGGTTTGGCTGGCGAAATACATGGACACAATGGGATTTCCACCGCTACTTCGGTCCAAAATTGCAGTGTTACCGCCTGCCGACGTGTGCTATGCGTGTTTTATTCTCAAACAGTTCGGCTTTTCAACAACGTGGGACTGTGGAAGCCAGCATCCGTACCAAGTGTAGTGCACTTATGTAGTATAAAGCCATTTAAAATCCAATTTTTGGTTATCTGGTGTATGCGACGTAAATTGTTCTCATAAAACTGAAAAGAACAATTTGATAATAAGAACTCTGAATTGAGAAAAATATACAAGATGAGTAACATTAACTAGTGGCTTTATTAATGTTTGAGAATCGAGATGTGTAGCCGTTTTTGTTCGGAGGCGATGACAGTCAAAAGTTCGCCACCCATTGATATGTAGTACGTAGCTATTTTGTCACAAATCGGGGTGGGGAAACACGTGTCCTAATGTCATTTTCAACCTGGAGCAGGCATGTAAGCCATGATTTGGCCGTTAAAAATGCATTTATTAACAAAATTTGATTGTAGTTAAATTAACCATTTGTATTAAAGGGAAATAAAGGAGCTGATTTGATTGGACATCGCACCAGTGCAACTAATCACACCTTCGATTAATGTATGTATTCATTCAAACGCAACCCCTGTTCACATCTGTGCCACGCTATCAACTACACAGATGCTCAGTAAAATACCAAAAATATGGGATGTTGCAGTCTGATGCCATATTTTTGAATTTGTGCCATGATCATGCACCATATTTGAAAAGAAAAATAATCCAAAAGCATGCAGTGAAGGGAAGTTCAAAAAAGCTACCTAAAATCATGAGACGAAATAACTTGAATTATTAAATGGAAACGCATTAAAAAAAACTTTTGAGAACTCAATAGTACTAGGTTCACCAGAGTTATTCATTCCAATCTGGAACAACCAGGCCTATTGATTAGTAAAGATTGTGTACTTGCCAGTGGACTGTGAGCAAGAGTCTATAGAGGCCACACTATGTGTGTGTTGTGTTTAATGAAGGCCCACTGTAACTTAGTGGCCATGATTAATGGAAGACTCATATTGCTTTGTTTTCTCGTGGTGATTTAGGACAACAATAATCGCTCACGGCAGCAGTGTGAATTTCAGGCCATTAAAATTATATGACACAAACGCCTCATTTAACCCATATATGCTTAAACCAACACTACCACACTACCACAACATGGATATAAAAAGACTACACACCCTTGTTACAATAGCATTTTTTTTTGTGAAGGAAAAAAATGAAACTAAGATCAATCATGTCAGAACTCTTTCCACCCTCAGTGTGAAAATACAACGTATAAACACTAAGTGAAAAGCAATCAGAAACGTTTTCGGGAAAAATAGAAATTACACATATTAGATGAGGAGAGAGATATAAAAGTATTTCCAAAACATTAGATGAACCATGGAATACCATGAAGCGATAAGCAGAGAAAATGGAGCACCACAGTGCTGACATCCTTCCAA
This sequence comes from Parauchenoglanis ngamensis, assembly GCA_030014255.1. Taxonomy (NCBI): domain Eukaryota; kingdom Metazoa; phylum Chordata; class Actinopteri; order Siluriformes; family Auchenoglanididae; genus Parauchenoglanis; species Parauchenoglanis ngamensis. Next base: position 25,250,510 of record JAQMYM010000038.1, on the reverse strand, counting down.
AACGTACAAAAGAAGACAAAATCTTACTGGGGGGGCTGCCAGGAGACCCACGGCAAAGCTGCAGGAACATCTGACAAGTAATGATTACTGACAACAATCTCTTGTATTCGTCACATGTCTGGGCTATGGAGTAGGGTGGCTATACAGAAGCCCTTTCACACAAAAAACATCCAAAGCTTAACTAAAGCACCCTAAGCTACTTGTAGCAAAATGTGTTATGGTTTGAAGAGAAGGTATTCCAAAAGGTATAGTAATTCCATCAGTCCAAAGATATGTCTGGCACACAAAAAATAACATACATCACTAAAAGAACACCATAGACAAGGTGAAGCATGGTGGTGGCAGCATCATGCTCTAGGGCTGCTTTTCTTCAACCAGAACTGGGGCTTTTTCCAAGGTGGAGGGAAATCATGAAAAGCTACTAAAATACCTGTCGATTTTAGTGCAAAACCTGCAGGCATCTGCTAGTCAGCTGAAGGTGAAAAGGAATTTCTCTTTCCAGCACAACAGTGACCCAAAGAATACATCCATTATATCAGAATAGATAATACTTCCTAGTCTAATAATTTTGGAAGGCACTGTAAGTAAAAGAGGGAAAAGCACTAAATGCACTTAAAGGAAACTGCTTGTATTTAACGATGATTAGAGACAGAAAAAACACCTGTCCTGAGATCACTTTATGAACAAAAAGGTAAATCTAGAGCCCATTACTAGCCCGTGCTTCAAAATAGAAAAGGAAATTGGAAAGTTGTGCATTTATTTTTTCTTAAGGTGGTTTTAATGGAAAGAACGTTTTACTGATAAATGATGACATTCTCTTTGGCTGGGGTTTTATGTCACTCATTTAATTGCTCTTTAATTGGTCATCTTCATAATTTTCCTCTAATAGCGGCTGACGGAAAGATTATTCATGTTGCCGAGTTCTTGGAATTTCTTTTTCTTTTTTTTTTTGCACAATTGTACAAAAAGTGTTCGCATACTCCATGCTATCCATCAAAAGAAATCATTCTGAAATCTGAAGCATAATCAGATGAGGAAAGGCAGAAGCAATATCAACATAAGAAATAGCAACTAACTGCTTCCCTTCTGAAGGTGACTTTGTGTGAAATTCTGAATTGATCTCCCATTGTGTTTTTCTTCCTCTAGATTTTATGGTTCATGAGTCAACAGTGCATTACTTTAGATGTATTAGATATTAGATATGTATGGTTGTGTTTATGTGGCCTGACTTAGGTCGTTTAGCATTTAGAATGATATAGGATGACATTCGCTTTTTTTTCCCCCCACTGTACTGCCAGGTGCGGTACAGACTGGGACACGGATTTCCAAGTGTCTTTATTAATAAGCCAAACGGGAGGTTTGAGGGATGTTGGCAGCGAGTACTGGCGCCTCTCCATGCATTAGCAGTGTTCACGCTGTAATGCTGCTGCTCCTTCAGTCTCAATTTGCATCAAGCAACAGGAAAGCCCTCACCTCACAGTGCACACTCACTGCATTTAACTGGAATTTATTAAAAGGCTATTTCATACACAGAATTTTTAAAGTCATTTTTATTTGCTCGATTTTGTAAGCAGGTTTTTACTGAAAGGAGGATAGAACTCATATAATACTAAAAAACAATTACAGTAACACTCAAGGTGTTAGCTGCGTGACCCCTACATAAATCCGTCATTACAACCGACACGTACGTACCTAAACATTTGTAAAAGCTGATTTCAACACGCTCCTGCTGCCGGGAATTTGATAGATTTGTGCTGATGGTGACATAAAAAGACATTATGTGATATAGATTTCATTAACAATGTTTCCGCACTGGTCTGGAAAAACCTAGACACATTTAATCATTCTGAGAAAAATGGGTTGGGAAAAAAAGTTCCATTATACTGAATTATTGATATTAGAGCATGATTATCTACAAGATGGGGGAGGTGCTTTATAAGGCATGTGTAAAAATATTAATTTCATTGTTTACTTGTTTACAGTAGGACTTACTAGGTTTCACCTGCCCAAATCATCTGTTCAGTGTTCAACCTT
>JAQMYM010000038.1:25204213-25231507 GCA_030014255.1 Parauchenoglanis ngamensis | reverse complement strand
TGTCTGTGTTGGCCCTGTGGTGGACTGGCGACCTGCCCAGGGTGTACCCCGCCTCTCGCCCCAAGATGCTGGGATTGCCGCCGGCTTCCCCGCGACCCAGATGGATAAAGCGGTATAGATAATGGATGGATGGATGGATGGATAAAAAACGATGCTTAATGCTTTTCATTTCCGTTTAATGTTATGAAATATCTGCAAAACAAATTCCCTCTGTTGAAGCTAATAACTGCAAAGTCTTCTGTCTGGATGATATTCCCATGGCTAAAAACTTGGCAATGCCCCGACACTGGAGACTCCTTCCAAAATTGCTAAATAAACTTGTGTCAAATCAAAGATAACACACATATCAAAGATTACACACACACAAAAAAAATGCTTGAATAATTAGCAGTATTAAATCCGTCACAACTAACATTTTTTATGTTGTGGTTGTAAATCCGTAAAATTACGCAATATCATTCAAGGGTACAATTAAATGCATTGTAATGATATTATTGCTTAATTTTCATAATCTGTGCGCCTGTGTAAACGGAGTCTGAATAATCAGAACTTTCCTCTCATGACTTATTGACATAACTTTTGAACTTAATTCTCAAACTCTGATCGTAGTGAATGAAAAATGTCTCATGATGTTATTCAGAAACAAGAAAAAAAATGTCAGATGGTAGCTTAATGTAATACACAAAAATAATCATTTGAGATCAAGGCCTATTAATAAATAAATGTGTTTTAAATGATGACATATAATTAACTTTAGTCACCAACTTGGAATACAACCCAGAAGGAATAAATGTCAGAATGTCTCATTCCCTGATTTAAACAGAAAGCATTGAAATAGGAGGATAGTTAATGGGTAAGGAAGTGCTAATTGCAATACACACGAGCTTCAGATCACAGCATAAAGAAGTTGGACGGGAGCTTCTTAATTACTGGAAAGGCAAAATGCATTGGAATAGTGATGAGAGAATGAGATGAGATGATAATGATTTAAAGACTGCCCATAATAACCACGAAACTGGCAGGTTTACACACTTGCATCCTATGTTCCATAACCCCAAGTTACACAACGTTTTCAGTCTAATGCTGCTTTGTTGGACGTGGTGTCCATATGGTATCTGTTTAGAGCTTCATGCTTCATCCTGGTAATATTATTTGTACTGTTCATGCATTGACCCTACTTTTAGAGAACAAAAAACTTTAACTTTTCAATTTACACCAATTTGGCCATACTTGGTCATTGTAAGACATGTCCATGCCGAACTAACTTGTAACCAAATCTTAATTCATCAATATGGAGAATACACTGCACATGGCCCAAATTTGACATTAAACTGTAGAATATCTCCAGTAATCATAAAAAAATAAGTGCACGACTAGATTATTAGACATTGCGTGCATGTATGAGTGTATGGCATTCTGTATGCTTGCAGGCATTTCACAGACCATAGAAAGTCATTTTATTGGAAATCACACAAATCTACCACTCACTCAATATTTAATGAGCTGAACAAATTAAACACAAAATGGGATTTATTGTGTCTTCCTGCTTGATTGCTGCAGCCCAAAGGGCACAAAAGTCATCAGCACCATTCTGAGTAATGCAGAGTTTCGCTTTTCCCATTATTCCTGCTTAAAAAAAAGGCCTCTAGGTGATTCTAAAGCTCACCTTAAATGACTCTGTAAAGATTTCAGCATAACTCCACCAAAAAATCTGTCTTGCCTTTGCCAAGAGGCGTACTTGGACTTGCCAAGATGCTAGCATGAGTATGTATTATGGATGCTACAGTGACTCTGCAAAGCCTGTAGAAGGTCTATAAATATTTGAGAGTTTTCCCCTGTACTGGACTGTGACTAGATGTATAGTTTAGTGATGGGTATCAGTATTTAATGTTATGCCAGTCTTATGCCAATATTTACACTGGGAAAGACATTCAGATTGACTGATTCAGCTTTTTCAACAGCGTCTAGACCCACAACCACACAAACCTTTGCCTTTAAGCCAGAAAAAAAATTGAGATAGAAAATGTGCAATAAAGAATAATGTTTCCCCTTGGTTGTGAAATTTAATATGATGTAGCATAAAAGCATGAGACAAGATCAAGTCAAAAAATAAAAATGACTAATGATTATTATTTTGAATTGTAGAATTAATAAAACATTTCCGATGTTCATTCAATACACACACTTTAAGTAAATTTATCATCATTTTTTTATCCGTTTTTTTTTTGTGTGTGTGTATTCATTGCCAAAAATTTAAATGTTAACCTGACATGTTGTGGTTACATCAAATTGTCAGAGAAAATGTGCTGAACTTGACACTGCTCCTCACTTCAGGTTGTGCAAAACGATATATATAAGATATTGTGAATTCATGACTTCATGGAGCTCGCTTTGTGTACACGGCAACAGGTTTGGGCCCTTCAGCTCCAGTGATGGGGAAATTTTGGCATCAGTTTGACGACGACCCACATATGGGATGATGGTCAGGTATCCACAAACATTTGGCCAAATTTTGTACATCCAGTAATTTTTTTTATTAATCCAGCTCACCGTAGTGAAGCTTTCGGTCTGTTCTTTCCTGTCATGGATATTGACTGACGAAGACTAATTTTCCACCGAGGTCCTAAGGCTATGCTGTCTCTTCCCCATTATCAGGTTAAACAGACTGACATTAGCTCAAGCTTGCCTCAATTACCCACTCATCAACACCACACAGAGATGATTCTCTATACCCACATCCTCTACCCCCTTTCAACTTCCTTGGGAAAACACCTCATTTCCCTCTTCTTGTCCTACCGTCCTCCAGGCATTGTGACCTTCTGTTACACCTCCTCATGTCATGTATATATTTGAAAGTGAGTATGAGACAGATCCCAGGATTGTGGTGGGCGAAGCAAAAACGTGCAACCAAAGCCTGTGCATAAATCTCTAGAATCAATACCAGCTTTGTGCAAGTGTGCATGTGTGGCCAATGAAGAGCACACTGTTTAAATAATAAATCCTAGTCTAAACAAGAGTCAATTTCTCTTGGCAGTCTAATCCCTGCACTCACTCAACTAAAGCTAATTCTGTTCATGACATGTTTCAGCTTTCCTCTCCCATTCCCCTCAGACTTCTCACTCCTCCCATTTCTCTCTCCTCCCTCTACTGTACATCATTCTCTCACTCTTTTCCTTAGTTCACTCTCTGCTGCACATGAATACAATTTTACAGAAAACCTGAAACAAAACACATTGTCGTTATATCTCGTTATATAACTTAATGTCTCCTTTTCTCATATTCTCAATATCTCAAACTACTTCACTGAATAAGCTTACAATACATATTCCGTATCCAAGGTGGTCGAAAAAATGAGATATTAAGAAAAATATTAAGAAATATTAAATGAGAAATTTTTTTTTATTTAAAAGATATTAGGTCAAATGAACAGGATATTAAGTTGAGATAACAAAAAAAAGCACTTAATTATTTTTTATTCTGTTAAAGAATTATTACATCGCAGAGTTGAACACATCGCAGCCGTACAGAGTGTGTAGTTCATGGTGGCCTGGATTCTGTCTCTGTCTGGCTGTGTCTCAATAAAGCAGATAAGCCTTGGGCAGAGAAACCTGTCACACTTTCCTTAATCACTAGAGACCCTTTCAGCCAAGCACACTATATCCCTCTCTAGCTCGTTCTCTCTTTTGTTCGCTCCACCTCCTAGCTCTTTTGGCAGTTTCATAGCTCTCAGTCCTACCCATCTGTTTTCCTTCATTAGGACAGATCCGCTTCTGTGGGCATCCGACACCTTTTCATGTCGCACTGCACAATAGAATTAAGAAGGGCCAGGAATTCATACAGGCTTTTAGTCAGGCCAGATTCTTTCATTCTCTTTTTCACTCTTTCCTCCTGACATTTCATCTTGCACATTTACAGTGTGATATGGATGATGTTCAGCCTGATATTCAGATACAGTCCAGGTCAACCAGGAAACAGTCATTTTTCCATAGTGGTGTGCTGTACAGGGAAAGTTGTACATGGTGACGTTATGATGGTCATTTATGATGGTTACTGTTGTGGAATTCCCACGAAACCTATAGCAGCTATAAACAGATCATTCTCACGCCAACCTTTTTTTCTTCACTTTTTTATCCAGGTTTATAAAACTGTAATTACCTTAGATAAATAAAGTATTCATATGAGCATATAATCCTGTAAACTGCATTACAGCTATTATAGCATATTGATCAACACCTTCTGACCAATCAGATGTGAGGATTCAATAGCACCATAGTAGAATGTGTAAAAGGTGATATTTTTGCAATAAGCAATTAACCAGCAATTAACGAGAAGGTATTTCAAGGGTTCTAAGCTTCCTAAAGCCATTTTACTCTGAACCCTTTCTAAGAAGGAAAGAGGGTTTTTTTTCAGTTACTTTTCAAAATGAGAGGGGCATTCATCTTTTTAGACAATAAGCTACACAAATGTCTGAGTAAATAATATACCACTGTACACTACATATTACGGCGCTTTCCTCTAAACATTTAAATCAGTAACAGACTCTGACATTTGGTCTCTTGTGTATGTAGCTTTACACAGACCTTAAGACTCTGGGTAAGCAGATAGTCATGTACACACCAGATTTTGCCAAAAATTGAAGCATATTTCTAATCAGGTTCCTGGCTGGGCCGGCCATCCGCTGTGGAACAGACCGGGCGCAGTGTGACTCTGCAGAAGGCAGCTTGTGCTAGCAGGGTTTCTACTCCACTTGATTTCTCCATCAGCGGGTAGTGGACCGGGCTTAACACCCCCTGTATGTGCAAGCCATTACATTAACTTTTCATGTTTGTTCCTACACAAATTTGTCTAAATGCCAAGCAAATGTGTCTTTCGCTGCAGTTTTATATAGTGAAGGCAGATGGTTAACTGGAATTGATTTCAAGAAAAATGCCAATTTTTTTGTTTGTACTATACTCTGGAGACATATGGGTTTGAGATCATCAGACGATGGATCAGAATTTCAGCTTTAATTTTTACATCAAGATGTGTTAAACAACTTGTGTTAAACATGGCACCTTTTATTCCCCACCCACACATTTTTTTAAAAGATCATAAAATATTGGAACATGCGACTGACGGGTGTTTTTTGTTGCCCTGTTTGAATAGGTCTGAATGTCTATTCTTGGTTTGAGTCCTGGGTTTCACCTGTGAAGGCTGCATTTGTGGTTAAAAAGAATAAACCAACAAGAAGACCAGAGAGTGGTATATGGGAGAAAAGCAAGTCATTTTGAAGCTTGGAAAAGGGGGGAAATTCATTTCACAAGCTTTGGGCATAGCCATTACAACAATTTGGAACAATTTAGAAAAAGAAAGAAAATGCTTGTATACAGCCAGACATCGAAAAGGTTGGCCAAGGAAAACAGCAACTGATGACAGAACGGTTGTGAGAGCAATGAAGACCCAAAACCAAAAAAAACTCATGAACGACCTTCACATGCCAGGGGAGAAGGTATCCCAACCCATGCTTTGAAGAAATCTTCACAAGCTGAAATATAGAGGCCATAACACAATATGTACACCACTCAGCAAACATCATCAGAAGGCCAGGTTGCAATTGGATACAAAAATGAGGCACAAAATAACTTCTACCAAAGTGACGGAAAGGTCAAAGTGTGGAGAAAGAAAGGATCTGCTCACGATCAAAACACAAGAGCTCATCCTTCAAGCACGGCGCAGGCAGTGTCGTTGCTTGGGCTTGCGTGGCTGCTTCTGGAACGGGCTCAGTAATGTTTACTGATGATGTAACTCGTGATGGTAGCAGCAGAATGAATACAGAAGTCTACAGAAACTTACATAGAAATGAATCCAATCTAATTGAGAGGAACTTCATCATCCAGCAAGACAAAGACCCACTCATATTACACGGGGGGAAAAAAAGTGGTAGGTTTTAGACTGGAGCATCCATTTCACCTCCTGAAAAGGAGACTAAAGGAAGAACCCACCCCCACCCCCTTTCAAAAGAAGAATGCAACAGTTGGTGATGTCAGTGAAGTCACCTGAATGTAGTTATCACAAGCAAAGGATTTGCAACCAAATAGTAAGTGTTAAAGACTTATTGTTCTTATACTTTTGCTCATCTAAAAATTGGGTGGTCTGCCACCAAAGATGCCCTGCTCTAAGTGGTTTAACACATCTAGATGTAACGATCAGGAAATGAAAGCTGAAATTCTGACCTATCATCTCATATTCATCTTTTGATCACAAACCCAAATTTCATCACTGAACAGCAAAAAACAAAGAATTCCAATACTTTTGGAAGCGGGTGTGTTTTTCACACCTAATAAGAAAAAAAAGTATGTTTGAAAGTGCACACAAAACACATCAGACTATTCTCACATCATATCCTGTGTCAGATTGATTCTCTCGTCTCTGTTTGCACTCATATCTCTCTTTGTAGTAGCTTTATCAGAGAAAGTAAACATTGATATATGTCAGGTTGCTTAACTATGACCTGCGTGTGTGCTGATATTCTCGGAGGTAAACCGGAGAAGATAACTCAAGAACCTACTGTTAAATAAACTTCAGGTCTGACCCTGAGAAGCATCACCTGGCCACAAAAGCACTCTGAAGTTGACAACAGTCAACACACAGTTTTGGCAAGTATTACACGGCAAACTGAACTTTTCCCAGGAAGTTTATCGGATTTCCACTCCATCAGGGCAGGGTTCCGTGCAGAAAAATGGATCTGTCAGTGTCATCAGAGAGAAAGAGCCAAACCTTGCAAATGAGTTATGTTTATGGAATCAGTGATAATGGACTCATTATGCAGACCACTATGCATGAGAAACAATGTCATAAAATTGAAATAAGTAAGGAATAAAACACCTGGGTGCTGCTATATAATGTTTTACTCATAGGATTTACAAAACATGGTGTCTTTTTGTTTAATGCTTGCTCGGTTGTTTACATCTATATAGATATATAGAAATGAATTAGTAATCATGACGAATTGAAGCTATGTCTATATATCTGATATAACCAGTAATAATAATAATAATCATAATAAAAAGGTTCCAGATTCAGTTTTTGCATCAGCCTGACATCTCCGCCCACATTTGGGGGAGAAATTTGATCTTATTTTCATCTTGCATCACGTGTATTGCATCACACATCCATCTCCCAAGGGTATCCTCTTCCACCACTGAAATGTCAGTGAATAGTATAGTCTACTCTTTTGCTGCCCTACTTGCAATCATATGCCATATTTATCCAGCTTCGCTCATTTATAATGCCTTTATCACCCTTCCTTCATTTCCTCCCTTTCTGTCCCGTGTGTGCTGTTAAACTGCATAGCTTTCTGTAAGAAATGGCTCTAGTATATTGATTTTTCTGTTGGATTTAGTGAACTCATCTGCCATGTGTTCATAAAAGAAGATGCTCCATAATATTAGAAGAAAAGCAACAACGAGGAAGAATAAAACTATAAAGGAAACTTCCAAACGATAAAGAGAAATGAAGCAATTAGAAATCTGGCCCTCGTACAGATATTTGATTTGTAGCACGTCCTGTTTAGGGGATTTTATTCCAAAAGGCAGAGATTTGTTATGGCCCTAATTAGTGCTTTCAAGTAAAAGCATTTCAAATTATATTTAATAGGCAGATAAACTAAATGTCTTTCGGCTGCTGAGCATTAATTGCCTTGACAAATGAGTATTTCCTGAAATACTGTTCACTCTGTGGACTCATCAATGCTACATAATGATAAGATAATGCATTGCATTTGAAGACTGATAACGCAACTAGAACAGTCAGAAGCACACGCTTTACCTCTACGTGACAAACTTTGCCCCCTTTATAAATAGTGACTTACATTTAAGACATTCAACAGATGCTTTTATATGAAATGACATATAATTGAGCTGAGCAGATGAAGTTAATGGTCTATCTCAAGGACCCAACAGTAGCAGCTTGACAGTACCAGGATTCGAACTCTCAACCTTCCAGTCAGATGCTTGAAACCCTAACCACCGAGCCACAACTCTGTGATAGTGTGCTATAGGTGATGGACAGTGAATAACAAATCTAAGAATCAGTTTCCAAAAAAAAGCTGAGCATTCATCAATCATGGTGCTGCTATGAGTAAGGGCTGTATCTGGCTCAGTAGGAGCTCCCTAGTTCAAGCTCTGCCTCAGGTGAGATAAAGATGTATTGAAGCTTCTGTTACTATATGTTGCTTTATAATCAAATTCTCTCCATCAGTGGTAAAGCAAAAGATAAACTCCCCCAAAAAACTGCAGCGTACCTGTCAGCTCTGATGGCTTTGTGAGTAAAGTCTGTCCCTGTGAAGACTCTGGGATCTAGTCCCAGACTGGGCTGAAGGTGGAACTGGAAAAAAAAACTGTATATAAAGAATGTCTCTTTACGCCTGATCCTACACATACTTTTAAAGTTACAATCCTGTTCAGGGATAGATTTGCAAGAAACTAGCACATAAAACTCACTGGCTGTTGCTCATCACTATCGTAGAGGTGCTCCCTAGTACAAGATGGGAGCTTTTCACACTACACGAGCAGTTGCAGCGATTTGTCAAGCAAGTTGGACAGGTCGTCATCATGGGTCGACAATACACAAGTAATTGTACTTTGTTACTGTAATTAAGTATTGGAGCATTTCTACTTTACTTACTTGAAAGAGTATTAATGGAAATGGAATACTTTCACATAATTAAATTACCAGGCAAAAATGCTTGTTACATTTTTATTTGGACCTTCAAAGTTCATGACAAATCCTGAAGGTCTCGTTTCCCCTCACCCAGCTAACAACACTGTAGATCGATCAAATTTGCTCAGTTTAGCATCCAATCACGTTAATCAATGTAGAGTGCCTATTCATCTTCTCATGCTACACAATGCAGTGAGTTATATCTATGCACATGTGTTTGAATATGGATAAGCCGCTGGACTACAGGTCACTTAAAGTTAACTTACTTTTCGCTACCTTTTTCCTTTCACTTGAAGATCCCAGGTGGTTGTCATAGATCCCTAAAATTATGCTATGATCACACTATTATGGTTTAGTTTTAAAATGCATCACTTTTGCTACATATACACCTGGCATCCATACTTCTCTGAAGTTTTCGAGCCCATAAAACAGTGAATTTTGTAAACGCTGCTAGCCCAATTTAGTTAGAAAACTCCGGAGTTGTGTTTTAGTGTGGATGAGGGAAAACGGAGGCTTTTGGAAACGATGATGCAGATACCTACGTTCGCTTCCCGAATAAGGTCTCATCAGTCATGATGGCACCCTCTCCTGATAGGTCATGCTCCTATCACGTGACCCTCTTCCGCAAAAAAACAAATTACATCAGCCTTGGCTACAAGTGGGGAATGCAGCACCGATAACGAATTACAAGCATTGCTGACTTTGTTGTCTTTGCTAGCAGCTATTGTGCAGTTCAATTCTGCATTTTATAATGTTTCAACTGCCTACATGTGCAGGAGGCAAGATATTATTTGAGCTTCAAACTAGGCAACCAACTGCAGAGTAGACAATCATAGATCGTCTCTGATACGGAGCGAAAAAACTCGTCTGGATGCCATTTTAAACGCAAATGCATTAATGTGGACGCAGTTTTAGTATGCAACACGGAAATCTGTTTAACCATTTCTTTGGTGTTTGTTCCACACACGTTACCATGTAACACGTAGAGCACAGGGCTTGAAGTTTGAAAACTTCTTACTGCACCAGTGGTTTCAGCACTAGTAAGATAAGTGCGAGGTGCAAATGCTTAATTAGTGTGATTAAGATTCCAGCATTTTCAGTTGCACTATTTTTAGCAAAATGAAGCATATGTAAGATTCTTACACAGAGTTTGGAATTTTAGATTACTGTAAATGAGCCCAGTGCTGGGAGTTTAACCAAAAAAAAAACAAAAAAAAAAAACAAAAAAAAAAAACAAAAACAAATAATTTAAATACAGCATCCGAAAACTTTTGAGTGGCAGTGTATTACTGTGTCTAGACTAAACTAATAGGCGCCTGTGTGTGCTCACTTAGGCATGCATTTAGGAGTGTAAACTAATTGGTGTGTGTGTGGACAGGCACTAAAGCAAGTGTTATTTTATTGGTGTGTGTGTGTGTGTGAGCATGCGATTATGATTCAAGTTAGCACAGCTAGACTCCAGCAGACAGGTTGCGATTCAGTCATCCAGGTGAATTAATGGCACACACACACACACATACACATCCATCTGCCCCTTGCATCAGAGGGAGGCCAGTGGACAGTGGAAGGGGCTGTGAGGTGCTAACAAGGTGCTAATAAGGTGTGAACATTGTATGACTCTTGTCAATGTTAGGGGTTGCGAGAGCAGGAGGCGATAGAACATGCTGAATTCTGAATGTGAAATTTCTGACATAAATCAGAAAATTCTCACATTTTGTTTTACAGCCCAGAAAAGGTAGGATGTTTTCAGCAGAACGTCAAATTCATTTTTAACCCTTAACCAAAGCATAACTATAATTAGTATACCATTACTAACATGACTATCAGCATTTGAATTGCACAGAGTGGTACAATTGTAACATTTATGTTCTTCAACAATCATTTAAATTACAGACTTAACAAAGATTTAGAGTTAGACATTCTTTCATATCTCACTGGGGAGATTAGGTTTAGATTTCGGTGTACGTGTACCATCTGTAAGCTACATTAATAATTTTGTCAATGGAAGACAAACATGTGTATGTGTATGTGTGTGAGTAACTCGGATATGGTTCACATACTAGGCTTCGGTCCTCTGGGCCACTGTAGGGCCTTTCCACACTCACACACCATCCATCATCGCCAGAACAACACAAGAATACACAAAAGCCTTGGCCCAGAGGGATCAGAAAAGCATTATTACATTAAATATACATCAAGGAAAGCACTTGCTTTACTCCAACACCACGAAAAAAACACAAGCGCAGATCTTCCCGTGAATGGATGACTTTAATACAGATGCCCGAGTAGAAGAATTGCGTTTTTAATATCTGGGATGACTGATACCACAAAAGCAATACAGGCACGGTTATGAAAAGATGCAATATCTTTATGTAATGTCACTGCCAAATGAAGCCTTGAAAGTGTTTGTGAGATCATTTTGTCCTGTTCAAAGAGATGTCATTCGTCTCATCTGGAGCTCAAAGATGGTGGACGATGATAGTAAGTCCTGTCTCTCCTTTAATATGTGCATCACGGAGAAACAGCCAAGCTGATTTGAAAGGAAAATCTCATTGTCTGTGAATTGCGACTGCTTGTACAAAGAAACTGAAAGCGTTTCATATTAATTAAAGCAATAAAAAAATAACAGTATGATTGCCACTGTAACATAGCAATAGGCCAAAACATCAGAATATATATGGATTAGTTCATACGTGTCTGATTAAACTGTTCTCAATTCATTGAAGAAACAGTGGTGTTATCCAGTGTAAATTAAACTGTAATTAAACACAATCAAAATGTGAAATTATCCATGCTGCCATCACTAAGTCCTCACTACAGGTGCTTTTGGATCGGAGGAACGTTTTCACAGTTCTTGGAACTGTTGAAGGAAGTAACCCTTTTTTTGTGTGTTCGCACTACAGTAACTAAGGATGATCATAGTTTTTAGAAACCTGTTTTGAGGGACTTTTTTAGCTCCAGTTTCATTAGGTACTCTTACAGCACAATAGGACCCGTGAGTGATCTAAATGTACTGTGATTGGTCAAACACTTGAGCCAATGCAGCACCGACAACAAGCATTAAAAAAAAAAAATCAAAACACAGACAAATGGACCGACACAGTGTAGTCCCGGCTTTATTGAGTCTATATGCTATGGAGGAAATATCGTCTAAGTGAGATATAAAAATGTTAAATAAACAAAACGTCCTTGTTCGTATGCTCGTCTATATGCACGTAAAAAAACGGTTATAAAATAATAATCTATGTTAGGTAAACATCCATGTAGGTGAACGTACTGTCAGCATGTAACACTTCCTGATCTCCCCATTCTACAATGCAATGGAATGATCCGTTTACACTTAATGGTTTTCAGTACAACACAAAAATATTGGTGGACAAGTAACACATTCATATGAAAAACAACAACCAACCATCATCTAGTTTACATCTCTTCAGTGTTTTTTTTTTGCTGGCTGGAAAAAAAGCCCATGAAAGTGTGTACTTCTTGGGGGAGCTACCCGGTGAGTAGTAGTTCCACATGGTAGTGATACACATCAGCTACACTGAGCTCGTGTAGGATCTATGTGGGAACAGTTCCACGTCTTTCACACATCACATTTAGTCCACATGGAGCAAAGCACCGTTAATTCGCTCACATTCTTCATTTCATCTTTCAATTGCATCGCTTTATATTCTCTATGTTGCTCATGCAGGGTCAGCATATGAGGATGAAAAAGGGACAAATCAGAAAGCAAGAAAGTGAATCAGACTCCTGTCAGAGACAGACGCCTGAGAGGCCACTTCTCTCCCTGGTGTCACTTACCTGATTGTTAGAGGGAAAAAGAAGAACTGCTCTCAGACTTCAATTGTATATGACAACATCTAGCATGAGTGCTTCAGGGAAATAGCCTATACATACTTCAAAATCAGGGAAATATCTTTTTTTTTCTTTCTGCTTCAACAGTGCAGTTTTGCTAGAAGGATAGGGTTTCACCTTCTGAGACTCACCAACCCTGCTTTACTCCTGCTGCCTATGTTTTGATCTTGCACAAACAAATAATTCAACTTCTACAATTACAGAGGGACTTTGCTGGATGTCATGCCAACGAAGCTCTACAAGTACTAACCTTATTTTCTTACACTGGTATCATTAGAGGGCTGTGGTGCGGTGGTTAGCACTGTCGCCTCACAGCAAGAAGGTCCTGGGTTTGATCCCCGGATCACCCAGGGTGCCTTTCTGTGTGGAGTTTGCATGTTCTCCCCGTACATGCGTGGGTTTCCTCCCACAGTCCAAAGACATGCTGATTAGGTCAACTGGTTAGTCTAAGTTGCCCATAGGTGTGAATGCGAGCGTGTGTGTCTCTGTGTTGGCCCTGTGGTGGACTGGCGACCTGCCCAGGGTGTACCCCGCCTCTCACCCTGTGTCTGCTAAGATTGGCTCCAGTTTCCCCCGAAACCCAGACAGATAAAGAGGTATAGATAATGGAAGGATGGATGAGTCGTGGTGAATCTATTCATTCATTCATCATTTTTTTTCTGTCTAACAACCATAATATTTTCAGACAGACATTGACACAACATGAAAACATGCCTACAGGTCATTCATTTTTGGTGAAAGCTGGAGATTTCCAGTACTGGTAGACTTTGATATACCATTTAGATCTTGAAGTAGGCAGGTCGCAAAGTTTGGCAAATTGCAAAGTTTGGCAAATTGATTTGGTGACTAATAGGAGTGAGGGACAATGGTATGTTTTGTTGTTTGTTTGTCTGTTTTAAAACTGACTATGAATCATTTTGGTGATCAATTATTTGGTGACAATGCAGGTTTGCCCCAATTACAGGTTGTAAAGTAAATTCATGATTAACTTCTCAACAGATTTAAAATGTTCAAATATCACCTGTTTTTCTTAATGATGATGCAGTATTCTCTTTTCAGATAACAAAGTGTTCTTAATGGTTCAAATGTAAAATAAAAATTATTATTATTATTATTATTATTATTATTATTATCTTCATAGCACAAATTATTATAATTAATACTATAATTAATTATATTAATCATATGAATTCACAAAACCAGTAACAAGTAATTAATTCTTAACAATTACATTTATTAATGACTGTGTACACATGACTCTGTTGTGTGTTAATGTATATGCTTTATTATTTCATGTGGCACTAAGTATTAGCTCATGTATTAATTAATCATCAAGAAAGCATTAGTTCACGCATTAATATATGCTTAGTTGTGCACCCAAATTATAAAGTGTTTCCAATTTTATATACATTCTGCAGCTAGCTTGTGTAGATATCACACAAGCCTGGTGTTACCAGTGAAATCTTGGGAACTAGCAGTAAATAAAAGATAGGAAGGGCCACGAATAACCGGCGCAGAATGATTTGGGTGATGAAAATGGGGGAAATCACTGTGAGTTTGAGTGATTACAGGGTTAGTGCACTGTCTCATTGAAGGCACTATATAATATACAAGCTGCATTCGTCAGCCTCTTACATTTGTCACCCATTTTAAAAGAACTACAAAATATGATTTTATTTCATCTCATTATGATGAAAAATGTTATTATTTTAAAGCACAGCATATAGTTATTCTATGCTACTGCCATTTGTAAGATATGACTATTGTAACATTCACTACATTTTGTTATACCTCATTCAATCAATTGTCTTCTAAATATTTGTATAAGCAATAGTTGCCTAACAGTCAGGGGTATTTCACTTGCATTTTTTCTTCACTGGTTTTCAAGTGTTTCTTCCAGTCAAGGAGAAATGTGTTTCTCAGTGTTAAACCAGACCCTCTTTGCCAGAGTATAATAACCAAATTGGATATTAATTGTGTGCATCAAACATGACGGCTAAATTAATATTTGGCCAAGCACTCTCACTGTTATTTGTTGCAGATGACAGTCATAGTTCATTGGCCACAGTGGGGAGGAGAGCTGGGAAACAAACACAGCAAATATGACAATTAAACTGGACCAGATTGGAGAGTTTGGTGCTGTCACCTTTCCTCTAAAAACGATCAAGTTTGTTATTATGTGAACTGCAGCCGTGTTTGCCCCCCACTTTTCACTTTCAGCCAAGATGCCATAGTTATTTCTGTCAAAGCGCTCAAACAGTCTTGTTTCCAGCAAGAGTGAAATGTTTTTCTCTGAAGTAAGCCATGTTCTTTTTAGCCAGGCATGCTGTCTCATAAGTTTCTTTTTGTATTATAAAGGCCATGTAATGGCTGGTGTCTCATCCAGGGTATGTCGTTGCTTTTCCCTCAGTGTTTCTGGGATGTGCTCTAGCTCAATAGCAGCATTGATCAGGATGAAGTGGTTACTGGATATTAATGTATGAATGAATGTATTATAAGGCACTCAACTTGTTTTTACCACCACCTTATTTTGTGTGAATGAGTGAGTGCATTGAGTGAGTTAACAATTTAATATGCTGACAGCTAACCTTTATTTGGTTGACCATTTGACCATCAGGGACTTTAGGACATCAGGGTCCCATAATGTGAATATAAATCATGTATTGATGCAGTTCTGTCTACATACCACACTGCCGTTTGGCCCCTGAACTTATGCATAGCATAACCTCTATAGCAGCCTGTGTGGGTGTGTGTGTGTGTGTGTGTGTGTGTGTGTGTGTGTTTATGTGTTTGTACCAGGCATCCAAAATGTAGCTTTTGTCTGTCATGGACTGCCACTGCATCATAGGATTAGTCTTCATAATTCATTCATTTATTGAGTAATTTTCTGAGGACGACCTACATACAAACACCAGCTCCAACAAGGAAATGATATTAATACAATTAATATAAAACATGCATAAAATGAAGTATTAAAATACAGCAGTAAAAACATATATCAATTATATAGATAGGAGGATCATAACATGTATAGGTTAACCAGTTTTCATCAAGCAAACTATCACTTAAATAATGTAATCTTTCATGTATTGTTATAGAAGCATATGTTTTAGTAGATTTATAGACTTGGTCATGAATCTGTCAGTTTTTCAATAAAAACTAAGAAATTCTAAGAATGTGGTGTATAATATTTGAGTCACGTTTTTGTGCCATATTGTATTAACATGTGTACAATGTGTATCAGCCAATAGTATAAGCCTACTTCCCAGGAAATAAGTCATAAGTCATAAGTTCTTGCTTTCTCATCCAGACTAAACTCATTCATCCCTCTCTGGGCCCTTCTCCACTCCCTGGATTAGGGGACTCTCTGATGTCACATTTTCTTTGGAGCTGTGAGATTTCTAGGCTGCTATAAGAGCCATGGGAGGTTTTAGCTTGCTGAGCAGTGAAACCAATCCCACTGTAAAGAGTCAAACTGTTATATCTGCAGGGTTTACTCTAATTTTACAGTGTTGCGCTCTCGTGTCAGACAAGAATCCAATGATGAGTTTCTCTTTTCCCAATTTGCTCTGTATTTTGGCTCTTTGTCTCTTTCATTCTTTGTGGCATTATGCTTCTGAGAAACACTTGTGTTCTGGTGTGGCCCTCAATGCAGAAACATTTTTTTCATTATTTAACACTAACATTAAGAGCTGTTGTTTACACAAACAACATTTTACACAGATTTAAAAAAAAAAAAAGTAGATTAACAGCACTGCATTGCTTCGTGCATTTGACCAATCAAAGTACATTTACGTCATGATTCCTAATGTGCTGGGAGAGTACCTACCATGAATTAGGAGCTTAAAAAGACCGTCTTCTTTGAAATTATCTGTGTGAACCATTCATCATTTAATTGTTTACTTCATGTATTATTCACTTAGCTTAATACCTTCATTGACCCATGTATTCAGTAAGCATTTATGCCCATGCATTTAATATTCTGCCTAGTTTTCTTGTACTTTATTTAAGAGTGAAACTAATTATGCACATCTTAATTGTGTCCTTATTCCTCTCAATTGAAAACAGACACACACTCCCTCACACACACACAGAGACAGACACGCACTCCCTCACACACAGACACGCACTCCCTCACACACACACACAGAGACAGACACGCACTCCCTCACACACAGACACACAGACAAATGTATGAACATTTTTAAACAATTGCATTTAAAGGGTAAAAAATACAGATTAGTAATTTTCTTGAACTTGCACACCTAATCACATCATGAAGTTGTTTTAGAGCATAAGAAAATCAGCAACCCATGCTGGAATAGAGTGCAGGAGAACACTGATGGAACACCATGGCACCGTGATGCACAGTGTGACGGGTGACGATCTAGTCTCTCCAAAACCAGAGCACAGAGGATTTCCTTGGAAATAGTAGCAATAAATCAGACCATGCTGTAGTGAGATATAAAGAAGAAAGTGACAGAGACAGAATAGGGGATGATTCAAATGGAAGGACACAGAGGACCACAGGCAAAAAAAAGGTGATTTAGTAAAAAGGGAATACTGGAAAGCCATAGTGCTTTGGTAGTAAATATTTCAACTTGAGCATAACTGATCCATTAGGAAAATACTTGAAAATAAATTCATTCATTCATCTTCAGTAGCACATTATCCTCTTCAGGGACATAGGGGATTCACAGCCACTCACAGGAACACTGACCATGAGGAGGAAATACACTATACTCCATCACAGGGCATCACACACTAATTCACACCTAATTCCAAATCTGGGTTCCTCCAGGTTCTCTGGTATTCTGGTATAAAACAGGTACATAGTTGGTTTGGCTAAGATAATTTGCCCACGGGTATGAATGTGAATGAGGGTGTGAATGTGTTCATGGTGGCCTTTTATGGACTGGTTCCCCAGCCAGGGTGTATTCCCGTCTCACATCCAGTGACCCCGGGACAGGCTCCAAATACACCACAATCCTGACAACAGATAAAGTGATTACTAAGAGAGAGAGTCAGTGAGTAACTGAGTGACTGAGTGAACAGTTATTATGAGTGTTAGCAGTAAGTGTTATGGTTATTTAAAAAAAAATATGTTTAACTAAAAGTACTGCCACTTAAAATAGGCATGTAATGATTCACCCAATACACAACACGAGTCGTTTCTATTCACGATGTTGGGTCCATGATTTGATTTTGCCACAGTATTTAATAAATATATAAAATTATTAAAATATTTTAAACAAAAAATGCAACATTTATTTTCCAATTCTTTTCAATATATACTTCTGTTTCATTTTCTTAATAACCATCATTATGTATTTACAATCATTTGTAAAGTTTGGAGTAAAATATAATAACCTAGTAGTAACATGTTTTTTCTTAATAATTATAAACATTTGTGAAGGCTTTAGTGAGCATGAAACAACTACCTCCATTTGCTTCTCTTTTCTTTTTCTCTTGGCAGTCTGTAAAAAGATCAATTTCTTTTGAAACTGTTTATAAAGTCAATTTCACAAAAGCTCTTTCCCCTTTTAGATCAGTTTTTCATGGCATTAGAGTCATTCAGTTATGTGATTATAGCTGTTACTTCTACCTATGATAATGTCACGTGTATTCCCCCTATTGTGAGTTATTGTGTCCTCTGCTGTCTAAACAACGCAGATAAAGCTAGGAAAAACTAAGAGATCAATCGTGGTAAATTTTTTATTTCTATTTCATCATAAACTTGTACTGCGATTTATAGATGTATAATATATCATTACATGCTTATTTAAAACTACACTAAAACTTACAAATACAAAAAGCTATTCAAGTACTTATAATAACTCATTTACCAACACTGCGGATGGATGAAAAAATTACAGGTTGCCAATTGTGTCTAAGGATGTGTATCCTGTTAACTGTTCTGTTCAGATAATGGACAGTACAAGCGGTGGGAGTAGAGATTTTGTCTGCTGTGCTGCTTCTGTCTTTGTGTCAAAATAATAAATAAACAACAAATAAATATAACACAACACACACTGTGCCAGCTAGCAAACATCCAGTAGCACTCAATGCAGTGTGGTACTGTGCACACATCACAAGCATTTTTAATATTATCACATAGTTCATGCTTGCCACAGCTTAAGGTTTTACTTTTTTCTTTGCTTTAATACAGCCAGTGAAGTCCTGCAGAGCTTAGTAATTAGCTGATGGCTTTGTGTCAGGGGTGTTAAATCAGGGAAGAGACTAAATTTGTCTGAGTCAGGCACTGCTAATCTACAGTCTGCTTGAAACATGAATGCTCCACCAACTGTGTCAATTGGCAAAACAATTGATTTAAGAATAGTTAATTCTTTTCTTGTGGGTATTTTATACACACTTTTAACTCCACTCCACAGCAGGAGATTTAAATGTCAGGATTCGATGTCCTGCATAGTTTCTCCCAGCAGAAAAAGTCATCAAGTTCATAAATGGCTTTGCTATTATACCACAACGCTGTTGAATTCTCAAATTAGAAGACACGGATTAACACTATATAACAGCACGGCTCTGACAGTAGCTCAAGCTGTAATATAAATGATATGTTTGTATTAATGTGCTGATTCTAATGCTTTACATTTTCTATTGTAACAGCTCAGGGACTTGTATAGCAGATGCTACACAATAATCTGAGGCAAGTTTCTCAAAGCATGTTATTTAACAAAGTACAAAATTGTAGTTGTTTATGTGGTACAGTATTCTGTTAGGAGATGTTTATTTAACATTAACTTCAAGAAAAAAGAGCATGGTGAGGGAGCAACTGTTTATAGTAGCTATAATGTTAATGATAATAGGTACTTGTTTCACAGATTTTCCGTAACATTCAATTTCTGGTTAAAAAGAACAATCTGTTGTTTATTATAAAATAAATTTGTAATAATTGAAAAATGGCTGTGGTATAAGTGGAATAACACAAAATGATAAATAAATAAATAAATAAATAAATAACACAAAATGATTTATAAGTGTATATATAATCAACTACTTACACTTACAACAAATGGTTTCATTAATTATTCACAAGCCCTTGAGGAATACTTCTCCCCCTACCACCGTATATACTGTATGACAGTTGACATAGTCTTGCTAGTTAAGTCTCTTAGCTAGTAAGTTAGTTAGTTAGCAAGCATATATGAGCATATATTAAATTACCAGTACTTCAAAAGTACTTCAGCTGAACTTTTCATGCTTTAAAATGTCCCCCATGATGGGTTATAACTATTTATCTCCACTACACAAAGCAGCTGTTCACAGTTTCTTTAGCGAAATAAATGTTACTGTTTGACATTGCCCTAATGTACAGACACCGTTTTAGAGACTATGTTAATTTTGCTTATATTTGGTACATGACATATTTGACACATTTACTAATAGTAGGACATTGAATTATTTTAGTCTACATGAAGAAACACATACAAAAATAAATATCACAGTATTCTCATGTTAGTACACCTCTCTTTCCACTCCTGAATGTGTTCCCATGAATCAAGAGCCTGTGAACTTAATGGTCTACTATGTAGGATTCAATCACTTGAATGCCCCCTCCCTTTCCAGGCATGTATTAGCATGTACGGTGGCTGTCAGGTACCCACAGCGTTCCTCCAAGTACCTACATTCACACTCCTTTTCTTTTTCCATGCTAAATAATAAGTATGATCCTCCATTTTTCAAAATTTGGCCAAGACTGATTCATCTTATTGTCTTCCTCTTCCTCTTCCTTGTCTTCCTTGTCTTCTGAGTGTAGCGATGCAACTTGGCAGCTTAGTAGAGGTGGACTCGCTCCCTATGTATATTTAAAGGGCTCATTCTAAGCTTAGGAAAAGACAATGATTTGTAGTTACAGGTAATTATACACAAATGAAAACATACTTATGCATTCCATAAGAATATTATGGAATATATACTCCATTTCTGCTAATAGGTAACCTCAAACTCCTACATAGGTGACCTTTAACAGCGACATTGTAAAACAGTATTTGTATATCAGGGCAAGAGATATCAACTGCTTCCTCAATTTTAATGTAGGTTCGTTTTTGCTTAAGGAATCTTTGAATGTGAGTGTCATTATTTCTCAGATTGGTTTCACAGAGTCATATTTATAAATAAAAGACACAATGGTCTTGCAGGTATGGCTGCAATGCCCTCTGTTTTTCAACCATAACTTAATTGGGACTTTACTAAAGTAAAGAACATCCACATCAAATTGGGGATCCTGGAGCGAGGCAGCTACTGTGGCAGTGTGTCGTCTCAAATATGGATTACTGAATTTACTGGTGGTTCTTGTCCAGTGTGGTACATTGACCAATGCCTCTGCTGATGTAATCCACTGCAGAGTCTTAGATTCATGTTCACTGGCTGAAACAACATGCATGGTTACCCACAATGCTTACACAAAGGTAACATGGTATTACATGCCAATTATCTGAATCTATCGGATTAAAATTCATAGAAACATATTTTTTAACTGTTAAGATTCCGGGGATAACTGTGCAACTTATTTCTCAACTATGTTGCATGCAGCTTGTTTGCTAATTGGGAAAGATGTAGTAGTTTAAGGTTACTGTTAATACATGTTTTTAACATTCTTCTTTTCATACCTTTAGACAATTTGGAATATTTGTTCAGTTGCTGTTGTCATTTGTTTACTGGCTAAACAATGTTACTGGATAAACATTGTCCTGCAAAAGTAGATTATATCACTTAATCACAGAAGACAATTTGTGTGGGGGAAAATGGAGTTCAATCTAGTTATCACATGGTGCAAGTGTAGACATTAAATAAATCATAATTAAGAGAGGGGGTTATCTTAGAACACGGGCAGTTTAAATCACATATTATTCTCAAATATGGCTGAAAGTAGAGGATGATAAGATAAACAACACCTTCCCAATTAGCAAACCAGGTTAATTTTGGGTTATTCAGAATTGTATTTGTGATATTTAGGTAAGCCTGCTGTAAAATAAGCCAGCTAGCATTGCATTTTTGGGCTTTTCACTGGAATACTTTAGTTTTGTTACTGTAAAGGGAACTTAAAAACTAGCTAGCTGATAGCTCAATAAAATAAGCTTAGATCTTAAACACAACTAACTGACACAAATGTTTTGTCATGATTTCAATGGCCTCACATGAATCAATGATTATGAAAGATGCAAATACTTTACTGGCAATTGCTGAACTGTTAAATGAATAGCTACTAATCTATTGTAAAATCTAATACATGTTCCTTTATGCAGTCACACCCTCTGAAAAACATGCATATTGGCATGTTTTTCATCTTCAGCTATTTTTGTTTACTTGCTTGCTTGCTGTTTAGCTGCTTTTAAGTCATTTTCAAAATGGTTACTGTTTGCTCAGCTTTATGTTCTTGCCATCATCCAAGCTGACAGAATGACTTTCTATTGTAGGCCAGAAATAAAAAATAAACATGTTGTCTATTTCCTATAAAGTGCAAATGCATATGTTAGCCAGTAAGAGTAACAGGAGGCTTTTATTGCTATACCACAGTGCTCAATGCTGATTTTCTATAGCAGCATCTCTGACACTAGTGCAGACTGTTTCCATTAATGTGCTCAAACAATAATACATTATTATTTCTGTTGTAACAACTTACACAGGGACTTGAATGACAGAGATTAATCATGAATATGGTGACGTTTTCTGTGAGAAGATTAACATCTTTGTTATATAGCATTTTTAGAAGGAGTCTCTAGTGTCAGCATATGCAAACAAATATGCAGACAGTGCAGACATAAGACAAGACAAAAACAAGACAGAGCAGTGCTAATCCGAATATAATGAGGTAAGGGTTTAATGTTTAGTATATGAAATCCAGTAAAATTGGTGTTCGTTTATATAACTTTTAAAAGCATTATATAAGAGATTGAGTTGGTGATGCCTAATATAATAATTATTTTACATATGTAGCTTGTATTATTAGTGCTGTATATTTTATTGTGCCGCACTCAGTGATAAAGCTAAAATTGTATCTGGAATTTGGCTCTGAGATGAAAAAGTCCATCTGTAAAGTGGCTTTTCCAGTTTGAGCTGCTAAAGTGAATCAGTGTGAACAAAATTGGCCAACTTTTTTTTTGAGAGTTCAATCTGTAAATCTCTGTACTGTCATGGTGGGTATCTCTCCTGAGAATATACCTATTTATTTACAATCAGCAATTGTGTATGATGTATGAGCGATAGAGTTTTATAGTTAGTTATTTAATATGAAACAATATAGTCCTCTTGCTAAACTAAACTGTTTGCTTCATTGAACTAAAAATGTGCTACAATATAGAATGCTATATTTTGTTTAAAGTAGATAGTATTTTTCTATAACAGCAGGTATTACATTAATGCTGAATGTTTATATGAACGTGTTCAAACAACAATACATTATTTATTACAATAATGTCCAGTAGCAACTTGCACAGGGACTTAATTAGTGTAGACTTATGAGTTTAATCTTTTACACGGTGAAGTTTTCTGTGAGAAAATGCTTGTTTAGCATTTTAGCTACAATATAGATCGCTATATTTTGTTTCAAGTATTTACTGACATGGGTGGAAATAGTACTTAAGTAAAAGTATAGCTAATGTGTCACGATCTTACAAAATGGCAAAAATGTAAATAAAGTAATGCAATTTTTTCATACTTTTATAAGCAACTACACTGTTTTACCTAAAAATATAACTCAGTTTCTGTATGTTTGATGGTCTTAGGCATGACTAATGCTACGTGGTTTGCTATTAAATTAATCAGAAATAAAAAATCTTGTCAATAACCAATATTTATCATTAGCAACCCTAGATTTGCTTCTCAGCTAATTAGGTGAGCTCTTGGAACTGAAGCCATGGAGTGGACTGTCATGTTTATACTGGTGGTTCTGTGCTTAACACCTTATCTGGCTGAAGGTTGACCTGCTAACTCGTGTATGATTTTATATGATTTTTTTTATAAATGTAACAACCCCACAAGCAATAAACTGCCTCCATATTTAACTTTGATGAATTTCTGCGACCACAGTGAATGAGCTTTACCGGGATGCGTCACCAAAAAATCAATAAGAGGGGTAGGAGAAGAGGAATATAAGAACGAGTGAGACAACAATCCTTGTTTCATATTTGTCTGCCCTGTATTATCTTGCCTTGTATTATCTTGATCTCCAGCCCCATGTCCACTACCAACGAAGGTTTGAAGAAGCCTGTATCTTGGCTTTGACTAAAATGCTACTTGGAGAGAAGAACTCAGACTGTGAGGAGGTGTATGCCTTTATATAAACAAATACTGGTGCAAAACCACATTAGTCAGACAGAAACTATGCACCAAGGATACTGAACTGCTTTCTGCTTCCATGTGTCCATTCTACTTTTCTTGTGACTGTGGTTTAAATTCACCTGAAGGATAATGAGAGCACTGATCCAGAATTTATCCAACAGACTGTGCAGAAACTACAGTTGCTGTCTTCCAATGGTTCTAATCTAATTTTGTGTGACTTCAACCATTGTTGCTCAACAAAACTTTCAGGACCTTTTACAAATATCTGTCTTGCCCCAGCACAAATGGCAAGATGCTGAACCAGTGTCCAGAGCTTACAAATCTATACCTGTTCCCTGCTAGGTATACAGCTGACCATGATTTCAATATTTTGCACATGCCTACATGAAAAGGGAGTTAAAATCTACTCGAACAGCAAACCCTTGGTGACCATTCAGCTTTTAACATTGTTAGACTTCCTCGCCAACAGATCTCAGAGAGTGAGATTGAATGGACATTTCTCTCTTCAAATTTTAACATCCGCTGACTCTCTTCAGGGCTGTGTCCTCTCACCTCTCCTATATGTCCTGTACACTAATGACTGCCACAGTGAGATCAAAGACCATCAGATTGTGAAGTTTACAGGTGATAAGGTTATAGTGAGCCTGCTGAAGGAGTTGAAAACATCCCATGGTCACATCACAGACTACTTTGTAAGATGGTGTCATGAAACCTTCTTGGAATTAAATGTGACAAAGACCAAGGATATGGTAACTGATTTTAGAAATCATGACACCAACCCTGTTAAAGCTAAAATTAATGGTATAGAGATAGAAATTGTTGAGTTGGACAAGTACTTGTCACTATAATTGACAACAAGCAGAGCTTTGATTGTAACACTAATATGTTGTGTAAAAAATGTCAGCAGCATCTTTTTTTTGTCTGAGGAATCTGGCTAAGTTCGATATTGACGAGTCTCTGATGACTCCTTTATAGATCTTTTATTGAACCAATTTTTACATTCTCTTTTATCTGTTGGTATGCTTCAATAATTCTAAAACAGAAATAGGCAGTAACAGAAGTGATCAAGGTCTGTAGCAGCATTACAGGTTCTCAACAGAAAGGTCTGTCTAAATTGCAAACAATTGTTAAAGAAAACAGAATCCATTCTGTCTGACCCCCACCCCCTGTACTTAGAGTTTCATTGTCTTCCCACTTAACAGTCTTTCATACCCTCAGCTATTTCACTGCTAAACTCCAATATACAAATGGAAATATCAGCCTCACCACCTAACATCACTTGGTAAACATAGCTCTAATTTTACCAGTACCTTAACACAGAGCACTGATGTTGTGTTATTACTGCTGAAAAAACAATTGCCCATTTATGGACAAATAAAATTCTACTTGACCTGATTTGGTCTGATTTTAAATAAAGTACATAATATAAATAAAACCTTACTTACTTAAGTTTAGCAACAACACAACTATTTTCCACTATTGCAAAATGATGCTATATGGATCTTGGTAGCTGAAGTGCAGCTGTATTATAAATAACACCAATATGCTTTGGGTGTAATTTTTGTAAATATTGAGACTGCTTCACTGAATCAAATCAAGTAATTTTTAAACCCCAACTGTCTGTCAGCCCAATTTGTAGCAGGAGACATACATAGTGGAATAAATGCCTGTTCCAGAAAAAGAGAGCAAGTTAATTTCATTTGTTTCACTCAAACATTCAAATATGTAACGCAAATTTGACTCAAAGCAACTGAGGAGGGAGATGGATAAAAATCCCACCGAGCCAAACAGCGTACCCATTAATTAACTGTGGTGCCCCGTCCAATGTAGCCAGTTTTACACACTGTGCCAATCTGTCCCGTTCTGTTCCAGCTCTTTTCCAATTTGAAGTGACTGCTCCCCCTGCATGTTAAAATTAACCATGCTGAGTTGATTACAGCAGTCTGTAATTCTCTGTGCGCTCACTGATATTTATGTATGCCCACTCGGTATGATTCAGAATGGCTAATTGCTCTAGTTTTTGCTTCATGTCACTTAATAATGATAGTGGCATGTGTCTCTGATCGATTACAGTGGATATAAAAAGTCTATGCTGTTTAAAATGCATGGCTTTACGATTAATATTGATATAAAAAATTAAACTATGGCAAACCATGTCAGATCTTTAATTTGATATGGCAACCAAAAAAATATATAAATAAAAATTTAAGAATAGCAACATTTTATGGGGAAAATGAGAATCAAAAAATATTGCATAAGAGTGCACACCCTATAACTGATATTAATTTCTTAAGGCATTTTTTTTCTTGTAATGCAGCACTCATTCTTTTTGGGTAAGAGTCTACCAACTTAGCACAACTTGTTTTTGGCAATTTTATTCCTTGCTAAAATGCTCCAGCTTTATTAAAGTGTGTGGGGATCTCCTATGTACAGCTTTCTTAAAGTAATTCCACAGGTTTTACATAGGATTTAGATCTGGGCTCAGACTGGGCCATTCCAAAACATTGATGTGCTTCATTTGAAGCATTCTTTTATTTATTTGGATATGTGCTTTGGGTCATTATCTTGCTGAAAGGTGCAACTGTCTTTCTTCCGTTGTCAACAAAGGCCTGCAGGTTTTGTGCCTAAGTACATTGGTATTTGTATATTGGTGTTATACATGATTCCCCCTATCTTAGACAGATTTCCAATCTCAGCTGAAGAGAAGCAGCTCCAAAGCCTGATGCTGCTACCTCCATGCTTCACCATTGATATCACGTTCTTTGGATGATAAGTCTTGTTTTTGCACCAAACAAATCTTTCTATCTTTGTCACTTGAGACCACAACACATTTTGGATGGTCTTTTGTGTGTGTGTGTGTGTGTGTGTGTGTTTGCGTGAGTCTGTGTCTGTGTAAAGAGCATTTGTCTAAACAACCTACCCCATAGCCCAGACATGTGAAGATTACAAGAGATTGTCGTCATATCCAGGGAGTGACCAGTGCTTGCCTGATATTTCAGCAACTCTTTAAATGTTACTCTAGGTCTCTTGGCAGCCTCCATGAAATGTTATCTGTATGCACTTTTAAATTTTGGATGGACATCTTGGTAATGTCACTGTGGTGTCCTGTTTTCTTGATGTTTATGACCTTCATGGTGTTGGTATATATGTTTTGTGGATTCTCCTGATCAATACATTTGAACAGTGAGATCCCATACATGCTTTGTGAGCTTTTGCAGATGGCACCAGCAGTCACATGAAACCAAGAAGATATAAAGACTATCCTACAGAAATATCTGGGTTAATCAGAATGACTTTGTTACGTGCTGAGACACGTAAGGTGCTTGGTTGTTTGTTTGTTTTCCCTCCTTTCCTTTTTTTTTTCGTTACGACTCGTCTCAGCCTTCAGATGTCCCGCCTCCCAGCGTCGATGATTGGCTGGTCGCAAGACTTGCC
>JAQMYM010000038.1:25184159-25204113 GCA_030014255.1 Parauchenoglanis ngamensis | reverse complement strand
ATAAATCTCTAAAAACATAAGTGACATTCATTCATCATGATTCTTTGAGGGGTAACTTTCTGCAGAACCCATAGTGATCTAAATGTCTTTTGCAGTACTTCGGCAACTCATTAAAAATAATTTAATTTTTTCTTTTTTCTAAATAGACTGTCAAATGTCTGTAAGAGTCTGTATCTTTTACATTTCTCCATGTAATACTGTTTATATAAAAACATCAGGATTAAGATTTTCTACTTGTTCTTCTGCCTGATGAAAAAAATTACTAAAGTTACTATTTGCTTAAAAGTTCATGGTTGTTTTTTTTTTTACATATTATTATTATTATTATTATTATTTATTTATTTATTTAGTTAGTTAGTTAGTTAGTTAGTTGGTTAGTTAGTTTAAAAGAAAAACAACCTGCATGTTATTATTTCTATGGAATGGTGGTCTTACACCTTAATGGACTAGTGTTCTCTCACCCACAAAATCTTCACCATTTCTATTTTATTTTCAGAAGGTCTTTGAGTATGGTCATAATTTTTCACAAGAACACATCAGATGTTGACCGAGGCAGCTGGAATAAAAGCTATCTGGGTCCAGTTTTAAGGCAGGGAAAGATTTTGCTGGCTTTTGGGTAATTCATAAAAGTGTCAGCTTTGCTTTAAAATGGAAATCCACCATTTTTTGTTTGTTTGTTTATTTTATTTGCCGCATAAAAAATTGCACCTTGGAAGATAAACATGCAGAGTGTTTTGCAGAAAAATGGTCTATCCTAGAGATATATATATTCAGATTTCTTTAGAATATTTGGGATAGGCAACTGGGGTCATGTGAACATGTGGAAAGAGTAACAGTAACTCCACATTTGTCATCTGAGATCATGCTTAATATGTGTAGGTTTTAAAAAAAAAATTCTCATCCTTCTTTCCATTTTGGCTCTCTATTTGTCAATGCACTGTAGTTCTTTGTATTAATATAAACTTATGTGGTTCTTAGACATTTTGAAACTGTGAAGGAAAGATCGGTCACATTCTTATAAAGGTATTACATATTCATATCATCTGTCACTGTGAACAGTTCTGACACTTTCTGGCAAGTTTTTCTATAATGGTAAATTTATTTGTTTGAGTGTTTGTCTACTTGTTTTATTATGCTAAAGTTTTGAGGGGAACAATGGTGGAATTTCAAAGAAAAAAGTTTGATCAAACCAGAGCAACAGCTTACAGTCTTTAACTATTTTACTATAGTCTGGTACTTTGGTACAATTTTATCTATAGTTTAATAGATATTACACTTGTACTTATAGTCAGGGGCATAGGAAATAGGTGGAGGCAGGGGTAACTTGTTCCCCCAGTATTGGCAGAACTCACCACCCATCCACCACCCTTACCGAATGTAACATAACATAAAATTTTGTTGTATATTGTTCTTGATTTATTCAAATTATCAAATCCTCCAACAATGAAAACATTATGTCAGAGAATTTCTAGTTATAATTACATCATAAATATCAAATAATCATAAGTATAAAGTACATAAGTATTCAATAATCATCATGCAACATGCTTCCTTCTGAGAAATCACATCCCTATTCTCTTCCATCATTCTACACACTTGCCCCCAACAGTTCTGTCTGAGTTCCGCAGCTTCTGGGCAATTAAAAGTGCAACTATGACTAATCCATTTTCTTAAAAAAAATAAATAAATAAATAAAAACATGTCTGGAGGACTAAAGAAAAAGACCTATCATGCTAAGAGCAAGATAACTAACAGACATGTTGTATTATGATGACAGTAGGCTATCAACCTGTTCAATTCAAAACACAGACTTTTGCATTGTGTAGCACAATGTAAGCCCATTTCCTTCACATTAAAAAAAAGCTTGCTTAATTGCTGCTTTAGTTTTCAGAAGATTGACTTTATTTCTTACAATTCCAGCTCTATTTCTCAAAAGTCCAACATCTCTTCTTCGAATTATGACTTTATTTCTCACAATTTGGACTTTATTTTGCGAGAAATAAAGTTAGAATTTGCAATTTAGCAAGTTTCTTTTATGTGGCAAAAATGGGCTGCCATAATAGATCAGGTAAGGAATCTTCTGAACCTTCAGCAAGAAGGTCCTGGGTTTGATCCCCGGGTCACCCAGGGTGCCTTTCTGTGCGGAGTTTGAATGTTCTCCCCGTGCGTGCGTGGGTTTCCTCCGGGTGCTCTGGTTTCCTGTGTTGGCCCTGTGGTGGACTGGCGACCTGCCCAATGTGTACCCCGCCTCTCGCCCGAAGTCTGCTGAGATTGGCTCCAGCTTCCCCGCGACCCAGACGGATAAAGCGGTATAGATAATGGATGGATAGTATCATTAGAGTCATTAGTATTCGTACAATGAGACTATGGGCGATGGTTTCTTGCTTACGAAGCATGCGATTAAGAGTCGAGGGAATATACTACTGTTATATTTATCAAAAAAATTTGCAAAGTTTTGAAGAAAGTGGATGTGTAATACAAAAGGCCTTCATCAGCAAAGTGCTTCAGTAAAGAATTTCTGTCCAAAGCACTCAGTTTCTCTGAAAACGTTGTGTACGATATATATAAATATATCATTTTGAACTACTGTTTATGCAACATCATGATGAGGCAAGATCATGGGGTTGATGAGGCAAGACACAAGTGTGGAAATTCAGCATGGGTTACATTAAGGGCAATTGAGAACATATCATTGTTATTTATTGCAGGGGTCAAAGCACAGACAGTGAGGGTCATCAGAGGAATAGCCATGATCAGGAATGCTAACTCAGGTTAGAGGGAAAATGCTGAACACTGATTATAAATAGGAAAATAGAAAGATAGGGCTTAGTGATATAAGAAACACTTGATGAGACTTTGCAAAGGTACTCAGACCCATTTGAAACAAATGGAATTTAGGAATCAAAGTCATCCTGCTTGGACAAACTTCATCAGACAGCAACCAAACTTCATTTCTTATCTCAGGCTAATTCACCTAACATACACATCCATTTGTCATGAGCCAAACTCGTTTATTTTTTGCACTGCGGAGCAATCACACTCGCATTATCTTGCAGAAATTCATCTCTAGTTAACTATTGCACTCTGGTCAATCTTTCAGCCCTTCACATAAAATATCTTGCATACACACTCTTGTATATTGTAAATCAATAGTATATGTTTTTACTCTATCATGACCATCCCAATGCAAACCAGTTTACCTCTTCACTGAATATCTTATCTTATTCGCAGGTGCACTTCATCACCCGAGATGATGAAGTGCACTAAATGTTTCTGCTGGAAAAAATCATGTTCTAGTTAGTGTTGCTATTTTGACTTGAATGGAAGTTTAGGGTTAAATAAAAACTCAAGACCTCCCAAGACTTTTTCAAGCGGTACCCTGATAACAGGCCAAAACAAATCCACTTGCTGTGATTGGGCAGATTCGAGTCACCTCCATCACTGTTGCCCATCTGTCAGCACTAATTCCTCCTTCTCACTTCACCCCATTTCACCTGCCTTTACACAAGCTTTGCTGTCAGTAGGGACCTGCAGGAAGATACAATCCACTATCTCTATCTCAGCTAGCAATGGCACTCCCAGACTGGAGCTTTGACAGGTGTTACCATAGAAGCCTCACAACCGAACAATGTGATAAGCCCCACCTCCCACCATGTGATTGGCAGCCTGGAATCAGTCCACTTTCACAGACCAAACTCTATGTTTTTTCCTCCCCATATTCTCTCTTATGTGCAGACTGACAAAAACCTGTCAGATGTCACTGCGATGTGAAAGAAAGTGCACTGCTGCATTCTGGATCGGTTGCAGTGGTCAGAAAGGATGCTTGGGAGGTTCTGCCAGGAGTAAGCTGCAAAGGTCAAATCCTGTGATGACCAGGACTGAAACACCTGACTGGCCTTTGTGAGGACAAATCTCCAGATGGCACAGCGAGTGACGTTGTCACCACAGCGCTCCAGGGACACTAGATTGATCCTGAGCTGGGGTTACTTTCTTTAGAGAGTTTCATATGTTCTCCCTGGGCCTGTGTGGCTTTGTGCCCTGCGATGTTCCTGGGATAAGCTCGGGATCCGCTGGGACTTGACCGGGATAACAAGGTTACTGAAGATAAATGAATGAATGAAACTACACTCTGGGCAGCAAATCATATTTTTTGCTGTTACCTACACCTACAGAGGCATATTTTACTAAATAAAAACAGTACAGGCAATGAGGCCAACAGTTACCCCATCACTGATCTATTTGTTCTCCCACGTTCAGTCTGCCGAGGAGTAGTCATGTGGAAAATTGTTGTGGGTTTATTCAAATATGTATTTGTGTTTGTCTCAGAATACAGAGCTGTTTGTGTACACTGGACAGCATCGGAAATTGCAAATTAGCCTCCAAATGATGAATAATATGGGTCTATGCTAGACATCCTTTGCTTCCCCTGTCACAGGAGTATGTATTTTTAATTAAGGTCATGTGAAACTAAGTTTAAAACATTGCCTTTGATTGCAAATTATGCAAGGCACTGCATGAGGTATGTGCATACAATCTGTACAGAATTCAACTGTTATTAGTTACAGATAAAATAATTCAGCCTGCTGTATTTAGTTAGTAAGAAACCAATTTATAGTGAAGTGGCATAATTGTAAAGCTGCAAAAACAAGGACTTCAAGAAAATACAGCTTCATTACATGTAGCCCCCAGGAGGGGGTGACATACTGTACGTGCAATTTGTTGCCAAAATGACTTACATCCTAACAAATTAGCAAAAGCAAGCATTATACCATTAAGTCAGACTCATACTTAAATGGTAATAGAGCTTGTACAGGGCTATCTGTCGGTCCAGAACCATCTTAAGATTATTAGAATTATGTGAGGGAAGAACAGTGTTTGGAGGTTAATTATAATATCAGCTCTGTTCCGAATAACTCTCAGAAACTACATCATGTCTCAAACAAGCTGGATGAGATAGGAAAACATGGAAAGCATGATGGTCATAATGGCATAGGTGAAGACCTAGCAAAAAAAGTTCAAGTTCAGTGAGTTCTTCCTACCTACCGGAGTGGGTTTTACTCGCTCCTCAAACCACAAATGAGGATTAAAGGTCCTGCACTCTGGCATCGGACGGTTTCAGGTGATTAGAGCAGCTCTACATCCTGCCCTGGTGTTAGTTTGCTGACTAGTTTCCAATGCCGAGAGCAAAGCTAAGACAATTCGGTCAAACAAAACTCTGACACTATATATACGGAAGTCATTAATGGTCAAAACACTGAACATTTCCTAGTATCTCTGCTAGCACTGCTTATATGAGAAAGAGGGGCTATGTCTAATTTACACCAGCAGTAATCACTGTGCATAAGAACCATCGTAGCACCATATTAAATATTGCCTGGTTCGACATATTTTACTGATTTTTCAACATATTTCCAACACACTGACAAATGTGGGGGAATAAACCTCAAAAATCATAGCCAAACACCTGAATACATATTAAGTGTAGTGCTTTATTAATTCCATAAAATTACCAGCAGTGAGCTCTACTTAATATACATAGTCGCTCATGCACAAATAATACAGCGTAGAAATAGGAGCACCTGACATAAAGCATGTACATAAATGAAGTACATTGCTGTTTAGTAAGCCCATTGCATTAATAAAAGCCTGGCATTCAAGTGCTTTCACACTGATTGTGCATGCACATCGGAGACCACCCTACTCCCAAAACAATATGCCCAAATGAAATCAACAATTACAAATAAAAGTAAGGTTAATGGGATGTAACGAGCCTCTCTGTTACTTTAAAATATGCACACAGAATTATAATAAGGCTATTTGTTTTATTCAATCTTAGTAAACATACCAAGACTGAATAACTAATACTAATTATACACTTTTAAATGACATCTATTTATCCATTTTTCAAATCACACCATCTCAAAAACGATATACTATATTACTGTCCAACTTCCAAGAAATAAGAAAATAATCTTCTCATGAAATATGAAACTGAAATATACACCATTCATATTTATCTATATTTTATCATTTGTATGTTTTTTTACCATTATTATTGACCATCCCATGTTTGCTGTTTTGAGAACTCTATTTAAAAAATAATTTCAAGTAAGAGTGTTTCATAAATTCATGCAGTTATGTTACGGAAATCATGCACTGTGACTAATTACTTCTCATAGAAGACAGAGACTAAAGGTGTCTAGCTGGTGGGGAAGAGGCCATAAAGTGGCAAATTAGGGGCATAATTACCCACTTCAGTTCCCTCAAGCATCTTCTCACATGACTGTTTATTTTACAAGCCCAACAGAGTTGACTCGACATTTTCAGTGCTCCTGCTTCACAAGGGCATCAATACAATTTTATTTGTGTAGCACTTTTTACAGCACAAAGCTGCTTTACAGTAATCTGTATATAGTGTCGATTTAGGTCTCTAATGAAGGAGCCAGAGGAGATACTAGAAAGAAACAGGTTCCCGAGACGACATAAGGTAGAAACTTTTGTAGGAATCTGTCCTTTTCTGGGTGACACCAGATAGTGGAATTAATCATTACTTTTCTAGAACTGTAGATTTAAACATCATAAGCATATAACAGTCTATATGATTCCAGCAGTTTTGAGGTACAAATCAACAGTATGCAAGTGAGATTATCCACTGAAGCACCGACGCACTCTTTACAGCCTGTACGTTTATGTGAACAGAGTATACAGACTAAAAGCAAATGGGCTCACATGCAGCAGACATAGCTATCATTACGACACAACTGTGTCGTAAGCGTGTAGTGAGCCCAAGCCATCTGTTCATGGATCTGTCTGGCATTATAGCTACTACAGGCTTTTGTGCACCAGTCCAATTTACATGATAAATGTAAAGGTTTAAAACTAGCAAGATTCTTTTTCTTGGGTTTCATTTCAAGTTTCTTGGGTTTCAAGACATTAGCCTTAACCTTAAATGTTCAAACCTTTCAGATGGGTTCATGAGAATTCCTAAGAGAAATTATACTGGAGATACTGGTTGCACCTGACAAGAAGTCTGTGTTATGTGGTAAATATCCACTCTTTACAAATGTGGTGAGCAGAAAAGCATTTCAAATCCT
The DNA here is from genome assembly GCA_030014255.1 of Parauchenoglanis ngamensis. Classification (NCBI taxonomy): domain Eukaryota; kingdom Metazoa; phylum Chordata; class Actinopteri; order Siluriformes; family Auchenoglanididae; genus Parauchenoglanis; species Parauchenoglanis ngamensis. The sequence goes on along the minus strand of JAQMYM010000038.1, from coordinate 25,197,019 downwards.
TTTTGGTGGATGTGCAAAAAGCAAAAGATGACACTCGGTTCCTCTCCTATCAGTCAAGAACATTAATCTGTAGCTACAGTAGGCAGAGACTCACTGTATCTGGACAGTTGAAGATTGGAACGTCATCACCTGGTCTTTTTTCCAATATGAGTGGTGATTTGAGTTACCATAGCCTTCCTGTCAGCGCGAATCGGTCTGGTTATTCTCCTCTGACCTCCTGCATCAACATGGCATTTCAGCTTGCGGTTCACCATTCTGTCTTAACTCTAGAGAATGCTGTGCCTGGAAAGAACCGTAAAGCTCTGGGCCTGTATTTTCATGATTTAATGCATTACAATGCTGCCAGGTCATGTGCTGATTGGATAACTGCATGAATGGACAGGTACATCATCAAGCCACAACCATATCAAGAGTTGGTACAACAAAAACAGTACAAGTTGAGGATTTTTGTGCTCATTTAAGTGTTTAGTGAAAAGGTAAGACAGTGACTCAGCTGTTTGGATTGCCAGGGGAAGTCCATTCCATCACCTGGTTGTCAGTACAAAGATGCAAGATGAATGTCTTGCTTAAGGCTGTATGGTGTCTACTTGGAGAATGAATCCCTGTCATCCTGGAGTCATTGTTGTTTAACACCGGTCATCACTATGATTCATCAGTTTTGTTAGCCTATTATAATAATTCGACTTGTTTCCGTAGTCCAAGTATTGATTTGAAAATATGAATATTTTAAGGCCGTCAAAGGAGTTTCGAGTACAATCTGCAGCGATGGTTGTGTTTTCTTCTGTATAAACAAGATCATTTAAGGCAGCGTGGTGATGGTGGATAGCCAGAGGAGCTAGTCAATGACTAAAAATGAGTCAATCTGACAGAGAGGCACGGAGACAAAGAAAGGTAATGGTGGTCTCTGGAGAGCTCAGCATTCCACTTTCACCAGTTTCCTGCCTTGTTGTTTAAGTTGCAGTTTGCTTCTCTCTCACATCAGATTTCCTCATAATCAAAGGAGATTCTTGGGGCTTATTGATTTCTGTGAAGTGGAACGTGCCATCCCATTCTTTGCTTCTCAGACACTAGAAAACACCCTTTGACGAGTTTTAGAAAACGTGGCTACAGCCGTGATTGGGTCATCAACCACCCCAGAATCAAGACTTACACCCTATACCACTTTTCTGTTTGACCAAATTTATATGGCTTCAGCTGTTCAGGAACTGGCAATAAAGAATAAGAATACTGCACAATTACAAGCCCCAATAATTAAAAAAACAAGTAAGAGGTAACAACCAATGAGCTTTCCCGTTTTAAACAATTAATGGACAGTGAAGGCATTATTTTGCTTATGCCTTTGCTACATACTAGCCTGTCTAGCGAAAGCTGAATGGTTTTAAATACCAAACACATTATTGACTTGAGCTAAGTCTATAGTCCCCCATAAGCTAACGGTATGCGGAGTAATGGAATACATGGAACGGCGTTACGTAATTGGGATACAAAAAAAGGTAACTGTATTCCGTTAAAGCTGGAGAAAAACATCTGTAGTCAGATTACCGATACATTTAGTAATGATAGGAATTATTTAGCAGGATTATAATTATACAATGCATAAGGGCTGCAACAACTAATCAACAAAATCACTAAAAATTAATAATCAAAATAATTGCCAATTTATTTAATTATTAGTGGAACTGCGTTATGAAACACACACTGCGCTACGTCACTTCATAAGAAAACATATAACTGAAATGACTGAGCAGAAACATCAGTACGATTTCTCTATGGTAGGATACAGTACACTACCCTGCTGGCCTCATGACATAACTTGTGTTTTAATGTGACTAATAATATGATTTCTTTGTGGGAACAGTGGAAGTGTTATGTTCCTGCTTGTACCGTCCATAAAAGCTTTGATATGGCAGCAAATTAATTAGCTTTTAAAAAGTTAAACTAGCCTATTTTTCCGACCCAGTAGTGCTTATAAACAATTGTATATTCTTAGCATATGCAATATACTACATCTATGTTTCGAGTGTCAAGTCATCAAGTCTCCATCCTGCTTTCAGTTCACAAGTAGATCCCAAAAAGAGTTGATTCACTAATCTCGGGCACGGAAAACTAAGAGTCAACTGCAAAACTTACGCACGCTGAAAATGATTCGCCTCGCACGAGCACACCGCAAGCAAAATGAACTTAACATCGGAGAGTTTCAGTGAGCACAACGGGCAGCGGATATTTATTCTTCTTAATCTTAATTTTGAATTTGTCTGTTCAAAATTGGAACAAATCATGGCTTGAAATACAAACCTGTATGGTATGATGAGTGATAAAAAAAAAGTGATAAGCAGTAAATGATAGACGTGCCATCACCTTGAGTGTCTAATTTGGTCGACATGAGCACTTCATAATATTCTCATGCTGTGACAGATTGTCTGATACATTTCACTGATGTTGTAATTAGTGAACTGCTATTTAAGTAAGCCTAGCTGAGAAAAAGATGTGTAGTAGTGCTGATTAAAATGCTGCAAATAAATATTTGAACGATATAGGAAAATAATGAACGATATGGTAGCATGTACATGTGCACACAGCGCTTCACAAGTCTCACAATACCACGCTGGTCTCGAGTGAAATCAAAGCTAATCTTACAGTCGCCAATTCATTATCATGGCCTCTGGTGATAAAATGCGTTTACCGGGTGGAAATTTCGCCATGATTTTGTCTTTGAATCAGAAAAGGGGAACATCACAGTACTTCCAGATGTGAAAATGCCGTCATCATCCTATATTTGGTATTGAGGTAATCCAAAAGTATCCGAAAGTAATCAGTTACATTAGTTTTGTGGTAATTAGATTAGGCTATTGACTTCATTTTAAACAGGTAATTAGTTATTGTATACAGGTTAACCTCACAACCGTGGCTATTTGTGCTATATTACGTAAAACAGATCTAAGAATAACATTAAGCTAAAATCCTGTTATAGAAGAGCAAGTAACAGGTACAGGTCTGTTTTTCCCCAATGCCTTCCCCATGGAGTTAGTGTTCAGTAAAGTGCTTAGCGAAGATGTGAGGCTTCAGTTTCAATGCGAAGACAGTTAGTGACTGTTCGGACAGCCAGCGGCAGTTCACCACCTGGGTGCCTTTACAAAGAAAAGTCTTGAGGCATGTCTTCTTTTTACCATGAGAATATGTTGAGTATTGTGGCACGAAAAGTCCATTTTTGGCTTTGTGTGTGAGCATAAGTGTCTTTAATCAGTAAACAGGCAGCCACTAAAAGCTAGTAGCATGATTCAATTTAATAAATTTGCTTTAATATTTCAAGTTTAATTGGTCCCATTTATTTCAAGCTAATGTTAAAATCCATGTTATTCTCAAATCAAGTTTGTCTTGCTTTAGGGGGATTGGAATGCCAATGCAACATTAGCCAATCAAAGGCATCTTTGGGCTCATGTATGCGGAAGAGGGAAGGTAGTGCTCTCTCCAAGTGTGTTATGCTGTCCTGTCGGGCACCTTAAGCAGTGTCTGGAGGAAGCACATTAGCCTTCGCCCTCCCTGAATGGTAGCTGTCATATGTTATGAGAGAGCTGGTCGGTGGGTCGGGTTATTGTCATTAGCAGCATGATAAGAAAGGGGGAGTGCAGTCTAATCATTACTTAGCCTTGCTTGTTGTCATGGTTACATTCAATGAGCTCTACTTTGTGGTCTTTCTGCCAGCCAATCAGAAATGAGCGTTAAACCTTCACAAACAGTATGTTTCTGTTTCAGAATGACCGTAGACTGTGTTTCTTTTGGCACACATTAATTTGTTTGTGTGGATTCGATCCAGGCATATGCTGGCACACTGGCCCTGTCAGAAATTAAGCAGTTAGCAGCTTGCTCTTTATTCACTTAAACAGGAAGAAGGCGGCTGAAGAGCATGCAGGTCTTTTCTTGTGGCAACACAAATTCCTGTTTAGTTTGGCCATCTTAGTGTAAGAAGAATGGGTTTAATATCTTTTGGCATAACAAGTAAGAGCAATTTAGAGATTAATAAATACAGCTCAGAACATGGATGCCGAGCAGGAAGGCATATCTCAGCACTGGGTCGCACTGTCAGCTTGAGTAATTATCACCAGTGAAGACTGCCAGACTGGAGAGCCTCACTGAAGCAGAGCAATGTGTCAGAGAGAGACAGAGAGAGAGAGAGAGAGAGAGAGAGAGAGAGAGAATGAGAGAGGGAATGAGTGAGAGAGAGAGGACTGGATAGAAAGCACTTAATCTATCTGATCTTGTTTCGTAAAATGCCTAACCTGATTTTAGACTTTTAGAACTAGATTTTTATTTATATTCACATGCCTGGGCAACGATTTAAAACAAGTTATAGTTTAGCATACGATTTTTCCCTCCATAAAAGCCTGGGAGAGGAAAAGATAATTTGATAGCACGTATCTGCAGAAGTGGAGATAATATTCACCAAAAATGGCTTAATTCTATTTTACAAAATTCATAAAACAAGTGTAGTATTAAGATCTTAAAGCAAATGCATGGAGTGAGACATAGCCCAATCTAAATCCAATCTTATTCAACCATTTCATAATATGGCTGCCAGCTGCAATGTAGAGTCTCACACACGCAAACACATGAGGAGATATCAGCTGCACCAATACAAACCGGTAAAGCACTGACAATCCACTCTCTACCCGATGGCAAAGACAACCTCAGGGACGAGGTTCCCACCACATTCACAACTCCATACAGTTTAAATTCATTATTAGGTAAATGCACCTAGTGGCCAGGGAGTATAACAAAGGCCCACTGGGGCAGGTATCACGCTGCCCCATGCTCACTGTATGAACATATAAGCAAACACATTGAGCTAGTTTAAAAATACTCCGCAGCTGCTGAGATCTTGTTTTATAGCTAATAATCGGAATTAAATCGAATACATTAATGCAAACAAAGGCAAAGTGTAAGTGCACAAAGCATATCTCTTATGTACAGCTGTTTCCCAAACAAAGCCTGAGAAAAAGAAGAAAATGTGTCTACATTTGCTCAATTTCTGGAGGGCTAGTTTTACGCCTTTTGAGTCCTGGGCTAGAAATTATGCTGAAATGATGTCAGCTTCTCTGTGTTCATCATGTACATGGGAACGCACCTGCTGTATTGAAGACAGCCGAACAAAGGTAAATCTAAAAACGCTCAAAACAAGCTGCTGGAGTGTACTGGATGACGGTGAACCCTCAAGTGCCTATTAGAAAGTTTCTCTAAAAGGAAACACACACTTTATCCTTGTACAGAAAAGCCAGTCCTGACCACAGAGGGAAGTATATCAACTATAAATCTATACCTGCACGGATAATGTCATTGTGTGTGTGTGTGTGTGTGTGTGTGTGTGTGTGTGTGTGTGGCGTGAGAGAGAGGAAGAGGGACAGAGAGACCTGAGACACCAAAATTAGTTATATAGCGGCACAGCATGGTTCTTCATCAGACGTTACAGGCTTGGTCTTATTTGTTATTCGAATAGAGGTTCCCTGCTATGATAAGAAATAGATAAAAAGAAATAAAATAAATAAAAGAAAAGAAAGTGGGAAATAAGAGCTTAGAAGCACACTGTGTTCTCAGATATGCAGCCCCATACCATAAACCTTTTTATACATGACCCTAGTGTAGAAGTCAAACACAAAGTCAATGCACTGGACAGTATATAAAAATAGTTTAATAGAATAGTACAGTATGTACAAGTTCATATTCTCACTCTCAGTTACTATTTGAATATTTTTTATTATTTCAACACTGCCTGTGCCCTTGGCATTGGAAATGAAATGCATAAATATGCGTGCTGTAAAAGACTGCTTATTATTCAGGAAGCTAAAAGGGCAATTATAATCTGATCTAAATCATAATTTAAATTTAACCATGTTCACTAGGTTTAATTCGTTTTTATTTGTGCTGATAATCGGGCGTAATATTAAAGATAAAGCTCTGTATATAACATGCTAATGCTCAAAATAAAAATACAGTAGGTTTTTGAGTCATGTCTTATAAACGACATGGCCAAAAGTATGTGGACACCTGACCATCGCGTCCATACATCTCCTAACTGTTGGAAGCACAATTGCATAGGATGTCTTTGCATGTTGTAGCATTATAATTTGGAACTAAGCGGCCCAAGCCTGTTCCGGCATGGCAACGCTCCTGTGCACATGGCGAACTCCATGAAGACATGGTTTACCAAGGTTGGAATGGAAGAACTCAAGTGTCCTGCACAGATCCCTGACCTCAACCCCACTGAACACCTTTAGAATGAACTGGAACGCTGGCCTCTTCACCTGACATCCGTGCCTGACCTCACTAATGCTCCAAAATCTAGTGGAAAGCCTTCAGAGAAGAATGGATGTTATTATAATAGTAAAAAGGGACTAAATTTAGAATACGTTCAACAATGTATAACTTTGGTCATATAATGTAGCATAGTCACCCTGAACACATAGGCCTAATCTATGCTTTTATTTTTATTCGCACTTATTCTGATGGGTTGTCCTTGAACCCTTTTTTGTGAGAAACTAGGGCTCTACATAGAACCATTAGTGCTTCTGAAGAATCCTTTAGAGTGATAAATGGAGCCCTTTTTGTACTATGTTATTATATGAACTATATTAGCTACACTTTTCAGGTCATTTCAAAATCCTACCCCCCCATCTCTATCTCTCTCGCTCTCTCGTCTCCAAACCGCCTTAATACTCTCCTTGTTCCACATCCATTTACATTTGTACGGTTTAATTTTCTTGGCGCCCTGCTCCGGCTTTGCTTGTTGTTTTGTGTTGCTTCAGTGTTAATGGTTTGTGACAAGGCGCTAGGCTACTGAGTGGAAGGAATTTCAATGGAGAGAGAGAGAGAGTGAGAGAGAGGAAGAAAGGAAAGGCAAACCTCTTAAAAGTGATAGAGATCTCTGTGCTGCATCTAATATGCCTACAAAAAAGAAGAGTGCTTTATAGGGATGTTCAGGTGTTGGTAATTTTTCTATAAAGACTGCTTTAATGCATCATTATAGCTATGCATCAATTTCGTCTCTAGTATTAGATACATGGTCTAAGGACAGACGTGACCAACATGTGGTGGTTAAATATATAGAGGAATCATCTTATGAAAAGGGTGATAGTGCAATTACTGCACAAAGCCAGGTTATTTGACGTGTATATAATCAGCTCTGCTGTATATGTGGTGAGCAGACAAGAATAATCATTTGGAAAGCAAAAGAGAAAACTTCAAGAATGTTGCAGGCATGCAAAAAACTTTCCATGTCTGCAAAAGTCCTGCAGTCATCTGTGTTCTATAACTGTAGCTGCACAGTTTATCCGCCAGGCATACACCCAAAATAAAAAAAAAAGTGTGAATGTTCTACAGAAGGTTACAGAAGGTGAGCAAGCGCTGTGAAGATACAAACACAGGAGAAAAACGAGGCGTGCAGAGAGGACATAGGATATCACTCTGATGGATATGTTGAGGAGGTTTTGAGTCATTCACATTGTTCCTTAATTACCTTGTGACGGATACTGTTTTTGTAGGGAAAAGTAAGGGATGGGGAGCGACCAAACGGAAGTGGCAAGAGACTGATGTTGGCTAATAGGCGTCTGGGAAATCAGCAGCGAGTCATCTGTTATCTATGTCCCGCTCAGTCTTGACTCGCATTTAAATTGCTCAGAGACTCGAGAGGGCCTCAACTCTCGCTCTCACCTGGGATGTGAATCTACCTCTGCTTTAACTCTCACCCGCTATTTGAGTCTACCCACTTTTCAGAAACTAAAAGTGGAACAACACGAACCTCATGTGTCCAATGCAGAACTCTAAATGTGCTCAAGTTGGGCAGGAAAATCCATTTTTAAATCCTATTTATTCCTTAAAAGCTCACCAAATGCACAAGAAGGAAGTCGTGTTCCCAGGTATACTTCCACGTATTCCCAGGAAGTCGTGTATACAAGCGTCACAAAATCCAAGGCCATCTATTTGAGCATTTGTTCTAATATCTGTATTTAAAGAAATAATTGCCTATGGATCCAAAGGTTTCAGACAAACTGTATATTTAGCCTTTGCAGTCGCGTCGCAACATAAAATAGCATTATTGACATCCATCATTTGTGGAATGTCAAAGAAATGGAAATTAAACAACGTTAACTAGGAAGGTGGAGTTTAACTTGGAAGGAGATCTTATTTTATGGGGAAATAAATTTACATTCTCCCACTAAATACAGCAGTGGTCACCAACCTTTCTGCTGGAGGTGAAGACTTTAGCTCCAACCATATTTGTGACCATCTAATCATTGCCTTGAGAAGTTCTTGAACAACAAAAAGTGTTGCAGTTTGGTTTGGAGATTAAAACCTGCAGAAAGGTAGATCTCCAGGAACATGGTTGGTGACCAGTGACATTGAGCATCTCTTTAATTAGAAACACCATTATACCTGTTCATCCTTGCAAATTTCCAACCATGTCACAAAGTTGCTCATGAGTACCCTTCTATCTCACAGGGTGCCGCATTTCCGAGTTGATTTGCACATCATATACAGAAAAAATCCTTTATTAAATTGAACCCGGCTTAATTTAATGCATTTTGCAAATACATCACATGGAGTTGGTCTTTGTATATCGTCTCGTCAGTCTTTCCCCAACATCATAAAATTTGAGCCATGTTCCTCACCAGAGAAAGTGCAGACGGAGAAGTATTGCAGAACATTTTAAATTACTCTCTTTTTCTCACCCTCTGTTCTTTAGTGCTCCCGGAGCGCTTTCCGTTACATGAGCTCTGAGCATTCCCCAGCTCTGCTCTTATAAAACTTTCACCATGGCTAATGATTGGAGTTTTGCATGTTAAACAAAAAAAAAAAAAAGAAAAGAAAAAAAGGGAAAACCCCTTGCAAGGGAGCATGCGGTGTGCGTGTGCGTGCCTGCAACGTGATCTGATGCTCAATATCATTACACACACTCCCAAGTTAATACGTCTGTAATAACAACTTCGGTGGCATGGGTCTGACAGGAGGACACAGGCCCAGATTTCCAGCAAATTACCCATGTCAACTGCTCCTGCTCTTGAGGGAATCTCTGGGGCTTGAACGAGGAAGTTGAAACCAGAGCTCTGTTTTTTATTGCTGCTAATTTATTTATGACAGCTTTACTTATTTATGCTTTACTGCTCAGTAGCATATGTGCTCTATTTTTAAGGGCCCTGGAAAGTCTATTGGCTGCATCCCAATGGTTTTTCAACATACAACACCAATATAATGTTACCACAACAAAATATATGTTTAGCCTTCATGAGGCAGTGTGCCACAATTTTGGCAACTTATGAATCCATTTAAAACGGGGTTCTCAAAAAAGAATCCAAAACCAGGACTAGCCGAGATCATGCAAGCGGCCAAGACCAACCCTTAAGGCGGTCAAGCCTAACACAAACAAATTCGAGATTGAGACAGAATAACATCAAACACTTTTCTAGAAGGAGGAGTTACTTGTTGTCAGACTTTAGTATGTGACGACAAAAGACAACACATATATTATTTTTTACCAACCTTAAGACTAGAACAAAATTATTTTTAATGAGTCCAATGCCCAAGGCTAAGACAAGTTCAAGTACAAATACAAGTCCAAGTCAATATAGGTTCGAGTCTGGACTCGAGTCCGACAGCCCTAATAACACGACTGTTATTCTTTATGACAGAACTCAGGAACCTATTTATTTGGTGGTCACATGCATTCATGCGTCTTCAGTCAGTGCTTTATCCGGGCCATGGTCAGGGTCCTGGTGGATTCCCAGGAATACTGGGCGAAAGTTGGGAATACATCCTGGATGGAACGCTGATCCATTGTGGGGCACAATGCATACACACATTCGCTCCTCGAAGCATTATAAAGTAGCCAATCTATCTACAGGCATGTTTTAGGAGGTAGGAGGAAACTGCAGAACCTAGGGATGTGTATCTCCATCACTGAGGCCGGTGCAGTAGACATCTCGATGCAACAATCCGATACATTAAAGATACACATGAAGCAACTACTAATATGATATGATATGACTCACAAACGTAAATGATGATATGCAATTCAGTATGGTAGCCCCTCCTCCTCCATGACAATCCTCCATGTGACTCAAGGAAAGTCCAGTGTGAGAAGGAACTTTTATTTTGAAATCCCTCTGGGGCCATGTCGAGAGAGCCACAGAGAGAATTTGATTGAGAATGAGAATATGGCCACTGATAGCAACAGAGATGAGAGAGAATGAGAAACAACTGAGACTTGAGAAACAGTTTGGAGAGGAGGAGTTAATCTAAATATAAAATTACTGGTCAAACATTATTGGTTACATTTCCAAATAATAATGGCACCGGGCATCTACTAATCATTATATCTCAATAAATCAGATTTTACCAATGCTGAATTCCAAATTGTGAATCGGTGAATCGAAGCATTCCTAGTAGAACCCATAGGAAAACCCATAGGACACGGGGAGGAAATGTGACAGTAACCCAAGCCCTGGAGCTGGGAGGTAGTAACGCTACCTGCTGCAGCACAGTGTCTACATGCAGGCAGATATAACTACATCCACTATGTATATATAAATGAACAAATAAATGTGTAAACCTCACAATACTCAAATTTCATAGTCTGTTTCATCATAAAACAAGACCCTTGGTGTTTTCGTAAGGTAATTTTGCATTTAAATCTTTTTAAATGCATAAGACAAGGAATATCATTATGTAAAAAGATCTTAATTAATCACCGTGAACTTATAAACTTATTTATATTCCACTTTATATTAACTGCGTTGTGCAAAAACTCTTGGAAGTGACTGCTTGATTAATCTGTATTAAGAGGATCACGGGAAAGGTAAGGCAAGCACGCACTTTTGCGTACATCACAATGATATTGCATTTTCTTTCCTCTAATGCTTGCTGCGACACACTCTGCCCCTACATCACCCACATGCCCCAGGAGCTCATGATGAAAACAGTTGCAATCACATACCACGTATTCATTAAATGTGTAGTTACAGCCTGAAGGAGCAGAAGCAGGAGCAAGTCAGTGTGATGATCTCCAATGTTGCTTTCCCCTTATTAGGTACAGTTTACTGGTATTTCCCCTCCACACACACACGTAAGACCAAAGCCATTCACAGGTAATCCAGTCTTTGCTGTATAATGCCTTAAGCGTTTAGAGAATAGAAGAGTAGTGTCTGTCATAGAGAATGTAGTGTAAACAGAGTGTCACACACACGCAGACACTATGACAGTCAGCAGACGTGGAAAACAGGAAGGGAATGTAGACACTAATGACTAGAGGCGTCGACAGGGTGCAAACAAGACCAGCATGCACGTGTTGCTTTCGTGATTTTGAATGAGTAACGTTTTTATTCTGTGCATCTATAGCTTTGGGATTATTAAAGCACACTTCACTGTATGTGAAAACACAAAAATATCACATGCTGCATGGATATTATCGTAGGTTTTGCAATGTGTGGGGAAAAATAATACGAGGTCACTACTTTTAATATGCTGCTTCATTATTTCTCATTTTAATTAGTGTTAAAATGCATCGACTCAATTGTTATGCACCTGCTTAAATGCTGCTGTATAAAGTACCAAATGTCGTAAGTGCTTCTTTTAATTAATAAACTTATAATTATTTTGTTTATTATTTTAGTACCACGTTCTAATTGCTCCTCAAAGTGAATAAAATACATTAAAAACAAATTATATTACACCACTATGTACCGTTTTCTTTCATTAATTTCAGCAAGTTTAGTATTACGTGTGGTTCCTAATTTAGATCTGCAACAGCTCCCAATCTCCTCATTGCTTATAAGTGTGGCTGGTTGAGAAAACACCCTGGATGTCGCTGTGGTTGAATTCTGGCGGTAACATTTCGGTCACTGAAGCATTTCCTCTGAAAGGGTATGCGATGTTTTCAGACTAATGAGGGAAAAAAATGAGTAAAAAAGGAGATTGAATAAACCTACAATAACACTTTACAACTACGTTCAAATAGTTTAAGCTGATAAACAACAAACCATTTCACTTTTTCTATTAGGGACACACACAGCTCCTTGTTGTAAGGTGGCTTTAGACTTTCACTGCAGTGTGTGTGTTTATGTGGGTGTGCAGTATGTGATATCCTCCAATTTTCTCCACATGCCATCCAGCTAAGCTTTACAGTAAGCTAACATTTTAAACTTGATCATATGATGTGCTAAATCACAGCCTGATAAAGGCCTTGATAAAGGGTGCAATAACAAATGGTCATTAAATGTCGCAGCCGTTGTCAGTTTTGCCCAATATTTACAGTACTAATGGTATAATTTTAGGAAATGGATGAAGTGTTTTTTTTTTCTACTTCTACTCCCATGTTCATAAAGGGCAAGAACATTTAGACCTTTTATTTAGTCCTTGAACAGTTCTAAGAAAAGCACTTCAAACGTCCATTTAAAAAGTGGTATAGTCCAGAAAGAAGATTTTTAGTGGCCCAGGAAACCTTCGATACCATCAACTTAAGGATAAATCAATCTTATTCTCTCCCTCTAAAATATTCATCAACTACAGATTCTCTAACCAAAGGAACAAGCACACTGTCTGTTTAAATCAAAGACATACAAGGTCGCTGGTCTGAAATGGCATCGGGTGTGTGCTAAGGGAATGGATCACTCCACATGTCGTGGCTCAGACTGATGCAGGCGGATTCCATTTTTGGTCTCGATTTCCAGCTTTGAATCAAAAGTTCCAACTCTCTCACTCAGTAACCAATGTATCAATGTCTGCTACAGTCATTGGGGGGCTGTGGGATCATGACATGGGATGGGGGATCACTGGGGGGGTGGGGGATCACTGACGGGATGTGGGATCACTACAGG
>JAQMYM010000038.1:25167861-25184059 GCA_030014255.1 Parauchenoglanis ngamensis | reverse complement strand
AGGGGATGGGGGGATCACTGGGGGGGTGTGGGATCACTGACGGGATGTGGGATCACTACAGGAGATGTGGGATCACTGGGGGTTGTGGGATCACTTGGGGATTGCGGGATTACTGGGGGATTGCGGGATCATTGGGGAGGTGTGGGATCACTACAGGGAATGGGGATCACTGGGGGGTCGCGGTATCTATCTATCTATCCGGGTTAATGATAGTATATAAAACCCGGTTGGCATGTCAGTGCTCTCGGAGTGTTTTATAGGCCAGGGATCCTACCTTTCACAAGATGGCTTCTGTCAGGCCACCATTTATAATCTATTTATAATCCAATATCCTCACAAAATGCAAACCGAAGGGTATTATTGTGCACAGCATTGATTACACATGAAGCAGGGAAATATATGAGTGTTATATGAGAGAAGCCTGGAGGGAAGTGGAGAATCGATCAGCGTCTTTTGTGGGATTAAAGCCGTTCTTCTCAGCTGCCTGTGCATTTCGGTGCATATATAAAATGGAAGTGCTATTTTAGTGAAACCAGGGGAGACTAGAAGTCAACCGAAATGTCATGCTTCCTAACCATTTGTATTCTATTACATAAGGTACAGGGCTGTAACACTATGCCACTATCCGTATCGCTTTCGGTATTTGGAGTCAAACCCAAAATGGGCGTAGCCTAAACCAGACACTAACCCAGAATAGTAGTAGGAGCAGTGTCATCAAGGTCGATGAATTCTGGCTCTGACACTCAGCTACATCACTGCATTTTATCATTTTTCTCAACTAGAGAGATGTGAGGACTGTTTTTTTTTATTATTAAAATCCAACTCACTCAGATATCTATTTATGTTTGTACCAATATGAGATATATTCTAAGACTTTAACTGGTTCTTTCCCCCAAAATATATACAAACTAGTAGCCTAATTAAAACCACTGCCACTGAGTAGGCAGTTACTAAAGGTGAATGAATGCTATAAATGTAGCTCACTGTGTTACGTATGGCTGTAGTATCTGTTTATCCCACAAGCTTCATATCTGACAGCTCGCTTGCGTCCGCATGAAAGTAATAAACAGGTATAGTACGTCTACTATTCGTCTCTGTGTTTGAATGAATGAATTACATGAATAATGTATTCATATTTGGTTACATCCCTACTGCAGATTGAATTTTTTTGCATTGCTGAAATTCTCTCTAAACTTATCAGCATTAGAACTTTGCATCAGAAGTGATTATACGTTTTTTTATAAACCAGTAAACAATCATCAAAAAGTATCGTGATTATTTCAAAGACCAGAACAATCCTACACCTTTTGAAACAGAGTTCATATTGAAACTCAGAGCTTAGCTGAATAAATCCCATCGACAAATCATGGGAAAGTCATTTAAGCTCTCACGCAAAACCTCTAGCAAGCTGTGATGAAAATACCAAATCATTAATTAACCAAAGTTATCTCAGCATTGATTTTGAAATAAGTTCTAATACAGTCCTGAAAGCAATTAAGAGACTCTGTGATGGTAAAAAAAATTATAACAGAAGGTTAATTGGAAGAGAATTAAAGTAAAGATTATGCTGATTAGACCGCCGTATGGTCAGAGAAGGATGAAGCGCACAAATGTGAAAAATACAGAAGACCACATGGGGATGAAATAATACCGAGGAAAATATAAAATGTAATAATGTTGAGCTAAATCTGTTCTTAATGTCTAGGTTAAAAGAATGCTAAATAATAAGTTCATGCCATAGCTCTATAATAATTAAGCATGTTTTGTGTTGATATAACGTAAGTAAGAATAGGAACTAATGTGTCACAGACATTAAAAAATTGTAATCATGGGCAAATCTGCTGGAGCCTAAGACGAACACGCGTTACTACTGTTAATATCAGCGTCTGGATGGCTTCACATCATCCTGTCATTGATTATTTTCCTATAACTGCACTCATTAATCATTCAACACATCACTGTTTTCATGCACATACATCAGAAAAGCGCTTTCTCAAACAGGTAAACAGGTTTATGATGTCGTTATTTATATGCCTCTAAAAATTGCATATTCTAAATCTACGAAGACTGTCAAGACCATGCAGGAAATGATAAAATGTCCAATTTGTTTTGACTCCTCGAGATTAAAAAGGTTTATGCACGCTTCTTAGCTGAGCAAGTCTGTAATATGTTATGTCAAAATCACTGGCTAATTAAACTACTAATTATATGCGCACCTGAAGAGCATGATTATTAATTACATAAAGTCTGCGCTCTGTTCAATTGACCCTAAGATTATTAAGCAAAGCGTTTAATGTCACCTCAGGGCAAAGCTGAACTTCTGGGAATTTTTTTGACAAAATAAAAGACTAGAAAGGCAAACTTTGGTTTGGGTGGGTTAAATTAAGTAAAAAAAAAGAAAAAAAAAAAGTTAAATTAAGAAAATCAATGAAGGAATTATTTTCCTAGCAGACTATGGTCTAATATTCAGGTGCAATAAGGAAATATTTTTGAGCTGATAGAAATGTAGGTACACTTTTAACCTTGACGATATATACTTAGCACTTTTTTTTTTAATATTAGCAATAATTATATTATATATATAGTTATATTAATTATATTAGCTAAGTTGAACACCTAGCAAGTGCTACAATAAGCAGATTAGTAGTACAGCTGTTTGGAAAACCTTTTTTTATTTTTCCAAGATAAATACTAATCCAAGATAATCAAGCGTTACTTCTGTTTATTCTTGCTTTTAAAATAATATGATTGGAGTTTATTTAGCAGTTTACCAATGTATAAAAATGTCCATGTACCTGGCACATTCTGCACATTTTCTACTGTTCAAGCAGCTTAGGAAGCTGCGCTACTGAAAACGCAAAGAGGAAACTTAGTGTAGTGATTGCAGATTTGAAAGATTTGCATGAGCCAGTTGGTACGAGTGGTTAAGGTTAGAGCGACGGCAGGCTCAGCAGCTATATATTGATTCGCATGCAATCCAATGAAATTGCTCATACGAATTCCTATGAATTTTGCATGAGATCAGGTTCGTATAAGAGCTGCACTGCAACACTGGGGAAAAAATGCATGCATGTGCAAAGAAGCATCTGTTCTCAATTACTGAAAGCATTAAGGATGATAAATTATTGACTCTGTACTCAATACCAAGTCACTAACCAGGACTTTTACTTTGCATTGCGAAGAAAAAACCCCAAAACAAACCCCACATACACACTTTACATAAAGCTGAGCATCTATGCGTGTGACAGTCGGTGACCTTTCGACCCAGCCCTAGGTAAGAGGACACACAAACACACATCACAACGCACACACAGGTGCTCTCTGCTGAACACACTGCCGAGGATTTGGTGTGACGAGTTGCAGTGCGACACCCTGTTGGTCTGACCCTGCTGAGAAGCCACCTGTGTCAAGGAAAAGGTGCCAACCTTTCCACCTCCAAATCTCTACGCTCCTCTTTTTCTGTCTACTGTAGTGCCATCTTCTTCATGGTTAGCCCCTGAGTCGGTTTAACATGTAGCAATCTATGGAAATGTAAGGAAAAACAAATGCAAGGGACGCTACTGAAAAATGGGAAGACTGTAAATGTAAAATGTTTTAATAGCCAGGAGCTGGTTACAAACTGAATTGACTGGACATATCATTTTCATTATGGCACAACTACTTGTATGAAGAAATCTCACTTAACTAGTAAGGTTTAGACAGAAATCTAGGACATTTCTAGGCAGACTGCCTGCTTTTACAGCCACATTCAGATCTCTATGTTATTTTGTGTGTCAAAGTATACAGGGAACGACTACATAATTGCATACCAGTAAAAGGAAGACATACAATACTGTATATAGACAACTCACCCACGTTTAATTATTTAAAATGCACTTCTTTTAGTTCACAGTTTATAGATCAAAGCCGTACTTGTTTCTGTAACGCTTTGTTAAGTCACGTTTTAGGCTTTCTGCTAAGTTAACTTCAGAGATATCCAGGAAGCAGAATGGCTGGCTAAAGGATACACCAAAATAACAAATCAGGAGTATAATACGGGGTACGGCAATGATGAGCTGCGCTTCCATTTTGACATAGGGTGTTGTCTTTTTACGGTAAACATTTTGCGGGAACTCGCCTGTGAATCAGTGGTATCCTT
Organism: Parauchenoglanis ngamensis; assembly: GCA_030014255.1. Taxonomy (NCBI): domain Eukaryota; kingdom Metazoa; phylum Chordata; class Actinopteri; order Siluriformes; family Auchenoglanididae; genus Parauchenoglanis; species Parauchenoglanis ngamensis. The sequence continues at coordinate 25,179,921 of JAQMYM010000038.1, read as the reverse complement.
TCTCTTCTATTGGTAGTAGTCTCCATCACGCGGCCTCAAAGTTGAGAGCAATTTAACTCGGTACCCGCCCACTTTGCGTCGTCAGGGGGTTATTTCACCTTTCGTGCTGAACGTTGTTACATCTGTAAGTTGCTGTGGATAAGGGCATCTGCCATATGTTATAAATGTTAATGTAGATTTTGGAATAATCCTGTAAGTAACCAAGGTGGTCAATTTTAGCAATACAAAATGTACTTTCCTTCATTTCTAAAGAAAAAATGTTTAGTACTTACAGCATATGTGCTTTATCACCATAATGCTTTTTGTCAAATGCTTTTAAACAGAGTATTGCTTTCTTTTCTTCAAGTAACACAAAGGAAACCGAGTTTTGTGCCTAATGTACTGTATTCTCAGTGTACCTTGTCTTTTCCTGTGTAAGAACATTTGCCTGTAGGCACATCTACATGAAAAAGTAACATCATAACACTGAATCACTATAATACACTAATTAGTCATATTTTTAATTTAATTACTCGAGACTATTTCAGGGAACTGATGTAGCACCTAATGTGAGATCACATAGCCAAGGCTAATTTTCATCTTTCCAGCCATTTTAGTTATTGAATCTCACAGCAGGTGATGTCAGTTCTCTGAAATAGCCCGAGTAGTTAAATCGGAAATTTTACCCCCATGACACAACAACATTTCAGCAGAACTACTTTATTGTTTGGGGGTTTTTTGCAATGAAATGAAACAGTAAATTACAGTGACACCTCAGTGCATAAGTTCCTAATTACAAAGAACTATTTAGTAATAAAGCAATACTGCTGCTAGGTATTCCCAGGTAATTACTAATGATTGATTGAATGATTCATTATTTGATTCACTCATTGTTGAACGTCTACTTCCTGTACCGTTCTCCAGAATTATTAGGGTCATTATTCATATCCTATAATATTGTATAACATTTAGCATGATTATCTATTAGGAAAGGACAACGAGTACACTCTTCTGTTAATTAGCATCATTGCAACCTGCGTGACTTTAACTAAGGCATAGCTCTTGGTGCCAGACTGTTGTTGATGAGAGCAGTCAGGGAAGAATGGCCAGCAGACAGGACAGCTAGATTATCTGACGAGCAGGAAACCATTTCAGAATGCACTGTTAACGCCATGAACCTTGGCCTGCAAGAGCAGAAGACCACGTCGGGTTCCAAGCCTGTTACCCAAGAATAGGAAGGCTACAGTGGCTCACCAAAACGAGTCCGTTAATGACTGAAAAAAGACCAGGGGATGTTTCTCCAATTTTCACCTTCCCAATTTCGGCTAAATAAGTGGCCGGTAAGTGTAAAATCTTTATACATATCTAAATACTTGGGAGAATTGTTATCCGTCATTACACATCATGTGATTTTTAATGAGAGTCATGAAAGGCACTTGAATCCTTTTCATTCTACCTTCTGTAGTCATTATTGCCTGTGATTATAAAGAGAAGAAATGGCAATTAAAGACTTGGTGTCTCTTTTGAACAGAAGAACCATACTAAAAAGGATGGAAGGGATTGCAGCATGTTTCAATTAAACAAGTTTTATTGCACTGTTTTTTGGTGCTTTACAAAAAGAAAGGCACATGAAAAATGCAATATTGTGAGATTCGTTTGCTTATATAATTAGACCCTATTTTTTTTGTTATTACTTTTATTTCTGGTTTATATTCCTATAGCGTTATGTGTGAAGTGATGGTTTATAGATTTTAGGTATTTTAAGTATTGGATTACAAACACAGTGAGTGTCTACAGGATATATGTATTTGCATATAATAGGTAATGGTCACCGAGGCCTAATCGCCATCAGGGGACATTTTGGGGAGTGGCAAACTGATGAAGCATTAAAGTCAAAAAGATAGATTAAATGCAAATTAGTATGGCTCAAGCTACAGAGTAATGGTTTATTAGATGGTGAGTGATATAGTGCGAACAGGGCCCTTGCTTATAGAAGAACACTGGAAAAAGAAGGGGTGGGGGCAAGATGAAGGTCACCTGAGACTCAGATTAATTGTATATTTGCAATCACTTGATGAGAAGCCCTCAGAGAACTCAAACAAAAAAGGGCTGTTTAATCTTTTAATGTATGAACTTTTCTTTCAATTGTTTTGTGTCATAAAAGGCATTGTTTCTCAGAATAAAATGTGACCAGGACACCACTGTCATTTTCTGACTTATTTTTAGGTCATTGAAGAATTCTTACTATGTGATGGTTTGGAAAAAGTAATTCTGCCATACCATTACCGGTCAATTTCTGAGGAACACCTATACACCTGCTCATACATGGTTGTCGGTTTCAAACATGCTGGTTTGAGTATTTCAGAAACTGCTGGTCTTCTGGGATTACCACTCTTTACAGCAGTGTTGAGCAGAAAAGCATTTCACAACACACAGCTAGTCGAACCTTGAGGTGGAAGGGCCACAACAGCAGAAGACCACATCCGGGTCCAGGCAACAACAAAACAGGAACATGACATGATGGGTTTTTTTTTAAATCCCTAGGAGATCAGTAGTTTCTCAAAACCCCTTCTGGCACCAATAACCACACCATGGTCAAAGTCACCGAGATGTCATTTTCCCCTATTCTGATATTTGATATGAATATTAATTGACGTTTTTGTCCTGTATCTGCATGATTTTATGCTTTGCACTGCTACGTCCTGATTGGCTGATTGGTGAGTCTATACTCAAATGCATGCTGTTAGCAATTCAAAAGGTTTTTTTTTGTAAAAATATATTGCACGCTGTAAGCCTTCCATTAATTTTGCCTGACTTTTTTGCTTATGTTCTGTTCAGGTCAGCATGATCCATTTTACAATTTCTACCAATCATTTTAAAATCAAAGATTGCATAGCACAGGCAAAATGGTGCCTTCATGCCCACTGTGGCTTCCTGAAGCAGAAAAAGGTCACGGTAGTTCCAGAGCTTATCTCGGGAACGCTTTTCACAAGTCAGATACACATCAGTCCATCACAATGCACCATGCACACACACAATCACACCTAGGGGCAATTTAGCATAGCCAGTCCACCTACCAGCATGTTTTTGAGAAGTGGGAGGAAGAAACCGAAAAGGATGTGTGAAGAAACTCAGGATCAAGCCGCAGACCCTGGAGCTGGAAGGCCGCATTGCTACCCGTTGCACCACTGTGCCACCTCTTATGCTTTTATAGCAACACACACATAAAAGATAGAGGGAATGCATATTTATGTCATTTTTTACATTTTAACGTAAACCATTTTCAGATTCAAAAACAGAACACTATTTGAAAAACATTTCTACGTAAAGTACAATTAAAGAATCTTCCAATGTCATGGAATATCACAGATTGTATTGCAGTCCTGTCTAGACAAAATCCAATCCCCTAAAAGACATACTGAGATTGTTAAAGTTACCAAATAAGGAATGGCAGCGGAGAATTAGTGAGAGCAGGACCAACAGATTTGCTCAGCATGAAAATATTACAGGAACAAAAAAGCATAAACGACATCAGAGAATGTTCCAGACAGATTCATTTCTGACCTCTGCTGCGTGTGAAGTTCTCTTGAGAAGAACCGAGACCAATTTAAATTGGCATGGTGGGCCACAGAGGGTTTTAATGGTTGTGTTTTTAAAACAGCTCGTCAATGCTAGCCAGAGCTCTGGAGTCTTGTTAGTAACTCAATTGCTCTTCAATTTGGAAGCGCGACTGGCCAGGGTGCGCCTAAACATATAGTGTTTAGAGGTATTTGTTGTTCAAATTGAACTGTAGCATTGGTGGTTAAGGTGTGAATCAGGTCTCGGAGAGCAAATCTCTGTTAATAAAGCGAGAACAGAACTTTGCAATCAGTTTGTACACCATTACGCCAATCTGGTGATATAATTCCAAAATAAATTCCAAATAGTTTAGTCTAGTTAGTAAGAGGAGGTTTTTCTTGCAACTGCACTCATACTCATTATAACTACCAACTTCCAGCAGCCAAATGTTTCTATTCTTAACATTTCTCTGAATTTCAGATGTGTCCCTATCTTCTTACAATAATTTATGTGGTATTATCTTTAGCAATTGTTAGCCAGTGATGGTTTGGAACCTTGGTTGTTATTAGTAGCCTAGAGGATTAATGTTTTCTGTCCTAGCTAAATTTGTAATGATTACACAAAAACATTCAAGTTTAAAAGTTCAAAGAAAAGCCATTCGTCTGGAACGTTAGCCTCAGTTAGCCAAATTTGAACGCACCTCTGGTTTGCCACCATGCTGCCCTATATCATCGGATATATCACTATAATATATTCTCTTAGGAAAACAAAAATTGCTGTAATAACACTGTGCCAAAATTAATTCATTGGGATGCTTTTTTTGCGTGCACCTATACAATCCAGACCACTGTAGTCTATAAAGGAACTAAAACTAAAGCGTGACTAAGAGTGATAGACTAAGAAATGGAGTTTATCGTGGATTTACATATCTGATGGCTGATGTTTGCCAAAAGGGCTGATTCCACCTTTTCCAACATCATCTTAGCTAGCAAGCTAAAATTACTTTATTAAAAGCACCATGTTACTTTATCCAGGCCTACATATCTCTAGCAATCTACAAAGTTAATTAGATGCTTAGGTTATAGTCAAGCAGTCATCTTCCACCATTTTTAGATGGAGAAGGTGTAGAGACGGAGATATGGATGGAGAGCATTGCATTAAAAGGAGGGTTTGGAATTTTGGAAGCTTATAGTTAGAGAAGTTTAATTAATGTGCATATGGAACTTACTTGCAATGCATAACAAGTTACAGTCTGAAATCAAGCTGGGAACAAGACAATCATGCAGTGAATGAAATAGTGCCTAGTAGCTGGCAAGTGAAATTTGCAAACAGAAACAAAATATCTTTTTCTTGCCATTTTTATGGAAAACGTTTCACAGTGTGCAGAGTGACAGCTGACTGGCTTACTGTGCCGCAAACGAAAAAAAATTTTCTCCAGTATTTCAACATAATTTCAGAACTTGGACGAAGCTCAAGCGGCTTTCCTTAGTGTTTTTGAAACTTTTCACAACATTTTCTGTAGCTCTGTGAAGACTTTTATTGAAAAAATCCATCAGTTAATCAGCCCATGCTCATATTTGGCTTCAGTAATTTTCCCAAACTCTTTACTGATAAAATATGTGGAAACAAATTAGTTGCGTACATGTTGTAAAGCTTTCAGAAACGGCATTTCCTACATGAGTGATTACTAAAAAGAAGATATTTTTTCCAGTCATTTATTTAAAAGTCTCAGGATTCCCATTAGGGAAATGTAGCTTGTTAGGGAAACACTCTCTGTGTATCACCGAGCTTCATTTATCCTGACTTGCACAAGAACACAAGTGCAGGTTGATAAAATATTAAAATATTAAAATATGCGCAAGCAAACAACACAGGAGAATATACCAGTACTTGGATTGAAGCGGGCAATATTCACAACTATTTAGTATACACTGTTGTGTAGCCATTCAATCTACCAATGTGGGAGGACACTGGACAACCTGGAGGAAACCTAGAGTTACCTTTTATTTGTATATTTGCAACTTTCTTAGTAACTTCATAACCACGATGAACTACCAATCAACAAAAATCTAAATCTTTCAACAAAATGTGATCGGTGAGAAAGTAACACTTTGGTTGCTCATCATAATGTTAATGTGAGATATATTATTGCTGTGCATACAAATCAGAGAGAGACGGACGGTTGAACAATCATCCATGTCTAGAACCAGAGCTCATAAATTCCCTACTAAAGCAGCTATTAGTGCACTCATGTTCATCACACATTTCTGAGAGTATAATGACAGAGCTCAAGATAATCGGCTAATTAAAGTTTTCAATCACAACTCAATCAGGCAGAACTAGAAAAGTCTAATTAGTTTTGAGTCTGAGCGAGAGGCACTTACAGACTGAGCTGCGCCTTATCTCTTCTTCTAAAGCATCAAAGACGGTTCCCATTGATGCTCTTAACAACAGCTCCAGATTCTAAAGATAGATTTTGACACTGTCAGAAAGACACGTACATACAGGGAAGTGGCTTCTACAACTAGCATTGGTAGCTCAGGTCTGGGAAGGGTTTGGCAAGGTGCAGGTAAACGTCTTCACCAGTGCCAACTGAAGACATTGCTGTTTTGGTTGTCATTGCCACAGTTGGACAGCCTGAGGGGACAATGTCTGGTACACCACTGACTCCATCACCTATTATAGTTTACAGCCCCAAGATGGCTGACAAGACCTTGGCCTCCACTACTGCTCTTTGATAGTAGTCAGAATACCCTGGTGCCTGCCCCTCCTAGTCGCCAAATAGACAGCAAGATTTGGTACCCTAAGGCAGTGTGACTTGTGCCTCAGGCCAAATCACCAACTGAGAACTATGACCACTACCAGGAAACACTTTTGAATGCAAGAGACCCTAGCACACAAGCGTGGTGGATGCAGTTCTACAAATGATGTTCATTTCATTCACTAGACTCAGTGCATTACCTGCTTTCCAAGATCCTGACTCTTTTTCAGGGAGAAAAAGTTCCCATCAAGACCCCACACAGCACCATGGTTGGCATCTCTCTGGGGTCTCACAGGCTCACCTTTCTAAAATGGACAAGGTACCTCCATCCATCAACCACTTGTCTTGGAGTCCCTTGGGGGACCCATTTATGAACCTTTGCAAGATGCTGAGCTAAAAATGGATCGCTCTTCAAATTGTCTTTTCACTAGTGATCACTCTGGCAAATAAGAGTTGCAGAGCCACATGGTCTGGGGATAAACTTCTCATGCATGCATTGGTGGCCAGATAACTTTTAGGTAACCTGGGATTTCTCACCAAAGTCCTACCACTCAACTTTGTGAATAATTCAACTTATATTACATCTTCTAATGAACATGAGCCGACGATGCAGGGCGTTCCTTGCTGTGCCTGGTATGCATCCTGTGGTGTTATTTAGACCAACTGGCAGCTATATGAGCTTCAGATCAACTGTCCCTCTGCCAACAAAGAAAGTCATGGGTGGTCCCCTTTGACTTAACAAAGGCTGGTGAGTGGACTTCATCACCATGGCCTACAGTCCAGCTTGAAATCCAGCCCCATCGGTGACATGCCACTCTACAAGGAGTATCTCTTCCTCTCACATCAGTTTCGCAAGAAAAGTAGTGCAGGTGCTGGCACATGTTTAATCAACATTTGTGACATTTTTGTATCAAGGACAACCTAATCTGGCTTGCAAGTCTCTGTATTCCCATGGGAGTGACTGTCATAGGCCTTATTGATTTTCATAACGCTTTGCACATCTGAACAAAAGGTATATACTGGTATTGTTTCAATATTCCCAATTCATTCAAAACATGCACATAAAAACTAAGCCAGGACAGAACCTATGTACAAAAATGTACACTTACAAATTAGTACAAATTTTTAAAAAAAATTATCATCATTTTAGATCATTATAGCAAATGCATGTCATAAATAATATATATTTAGGGTGCCATTAAACACCAAAAGGGGGAAGATTTGACCAGTATTATATATAAGGGCTAATTATTGTGTTCTCTTAAGAAATGTTTATGACTTCTATGCTTGTTTGTTTCCTCCAACCTTAAGGGGTTCAATATAATCCAGTGCTGTACAAATTGTACAAAATCCAAAGTATTCAAGATTTACATCAAGATTACCACTTGATGGCGTGGGATTAAACAAACCACTTGGTTATAGTGGTCAAAGTAGTACCACTTCAAAAAACAACTTTATAAAGGATAACTACGGTGCCTGCCAAGTGGTGGGAATAAAATCAAAACCATCATTTTTATTTTAAAAAAAATCAAAGAGCCAGACCAACGTTCAACTAACTTTGAACTGGTGCTTGAAAAAGCACTTTCAAAAACAGTGTGTAGCTATTAACATGGCTCCAATGCTTTGACATGTGAAGAACGTTGTTGTACCATCTGCTTCTGCTTCACCAGGTAACTGAATACGTTACAAAGACATAGTAGGACACTTTTTAAAATAACTTATTTTTTTCATGTTTTGACCACATTAATATTATTTTTTATCTCTTTCTCAGAAGTTTCTTTTCCATGTTGATACACAAAAACAAAAGAAAGCAGCATGCTCGGTTTCCACACCATGACCTTTATGTCATTTTCACCTTTTTCGTTTGTTGTCACAAAACATGCACGTTCTTGCATATTTCAGCAGTCAAAGATGGAAAACAGCACTGGAATAAGTTCCACCATCTTGGATTTTTTTTTTATTTAAGACAACAATTGAACATGGGTGATTTTGAAAATTGATGTTTTCCCTCGTCCATGCTACAATGTTAAAATAATGTCAGATTTATCCACAGAGCAGATTCAAAAATATGTAGTTTTAGAGTTTGAATTTAACGTTAATGCAAAGTCACACTGCATAAGCAAAGATGCATGTTCAAATTTACCTGTAAGACATAGGTTTGGGGCAGCAATCAAGTATAAACCAAGTAACTTTTCCCCCCTATATGTATTAGCATTTTCAGTAATGATTTTCCTTTGCTAACTGCTAAGTACATGTGTTTCTTCAACTTGTTTTTAAAGTCAGCGTTAATAATGTCAGAGCAGGGTGTGAATTAGGCTGTGATTAACAAATGCAGTGTGATGCTGTGGGATTCCATGTTTGCAGCATTATTTATTTATGTGTTCATTTTCTTGTTATTTATTCATTTATTTGAATACTTGATTTTGATTGTATTACTGAGTACACCAAAGCTATATTTAGAGAATATGAGATGATCATAAATAAGGGAATGTGATGCTGTTTTGCTGTATGCCACCAAAAAAAAAAAAGACAAAAAGCTTTTGCTCTTTTAAGATTATTTATTTATATTATTTGGGTTCATATTTCAAATATATTTGCCTCTAAAATAGTTCATTACATGACAGAGAATATACAACGGCCAGCACTGCAAGCTTTCCTTGCACTTGTGCACCGGTACATCTGGGGTGGGGGGGGAGACAATAACAAAAAGAAAATAACATTCTCACTCAGGCTCTTACATACACACTGACCAATTCAATATAAGGACATATGGTACAACCATGGTGGGATTGCTTCATCTTCATGTGTGTGAGGGACCATGACGTATCACCACAGGATTCCACCGATGTTTTTTTTTCTTCTTCTTCTTCTTCTTCTTTTTTGACACAATGGACATGGTCACGATCAGAAATTATTGGGCACAAAAATGAATGGAAATGAATGTCGTGACAAAGGACGGCCTTTGTATGTTAATTTAAAATGTGTTTTAGCATGTTTCGTTTGCAATTTTTAATTCATGATGTAAATGAAAAACTGTGGCTTTTTTTCTTTCAGGACTTTTACACCAGAACATGATGACAATTCAGTGCCTATTGCATACTACTGAAGTGGTACATTGTGATTTAAATATACACTCCCTATCCAAATTAGTAAGAACATCTGGACCTTCATCTTTATTAATCATCCTGATCAGCGGTGCAATGCATTAATTCATACCCATACAGATCATGGGCTACAGTCAACTTTCACAACAAATAAAATGCGACTTTCACAGTGACATAGTTGTTGGTGCCAAATGTAAAGCTTTGTGTATTTCAGATACGGCTAAACTCTTGGGATTTTCACACACAATTCTAGAGTTTGCACAGAATGGTACAAAAAAACAAAAAAAAACATCCAGTGACAGTTCTGTGTCTGGAAACGCCTTGTTAATGAAAGCTTTCAAAGGAGAGGAACCTAGATTGGTTTGAGCTGTTAGAAAGGCTACAGTAACTCAAATCACCACTCTTTACATCTGTGATGAGCAGAAAAGCATCTCAGAAAGCACAACATGTGAAAGATTGTGGCGGATGAGCCACACCAACAGAATACCAAATCAGGTTCCACTCCTATCATCTAAGAACAGGATCCTGAGGCTACATTGGGCACTGGCTCACCCAGAATGAACAGTTGATGCATGGAAATAGACCACACAATGTTTAATGTGAATATTAACTAAAGCTCTTGACATGTCTCCAGGGTTGGAAACTGAAACCCAGTTCCAAATTAAAATCGAATGCAAAATGACCTTTACAGGATACGCGTAAAAAAAAAAAAATTGAATTTCGGTTCTGCTTAAAGATTCGGTCATAACCATTTATATATATAAAAAAAAATGTCAAATAAACAAAGGCTGCATATCTGCAAGATATCCAAAATTATACAGCACGAGAACGGGAGAATCTGTCATGGTGGCTCACTTACTGTGGCAAGCTCGCTTTGGCTCCAAGGGGATTTCAAAATAAAAGTCCACATGGCTCTTTCGCCATAGCGCCAATGGGAACGCTAACTAAAACTCCCTGTACTGCCAAACGGGATTTCAAAATAGAACGTTTTTTAATCTTATATGATAAAATGCATTGAAAGATATATATAGAGAGAGAATTTATCTTTCATTGCATTTGTTTGCATTTTCAGATTTAAAAAAAAAAAGTCTCTTTATCACAATAATGCTGTCAACATGCTTTAATTAAAATACTGATATCTTTTTTCCACCATTTCGGAAACAAAATGGGGATTTGACAAGAACCGGAATCAGCAAGGAAAATCGGAATTGATCACATTCAAACGATACCCAAACCTACATGTACCTGCATGATTTTATATGCATTACACTTCTGTCTCATAATCAACGGATTGTGCATGTGTTCTTAATACAGCGGATGGTGAGTGTAAAGCATATTGTACGTTGATGCCTTTTAAACATGCAGAACCTTAAATCTAGATATGACATCGATGCTCACAACAGTCACAATGCCAAGATGTAGCAACGCTGCATGTCTGTTAAATAACCTAAAGAATTCAACTTTGCAGTTAATATATGGATCGAATGGATATGTGTTTATAAAAGGAAATCAATCTCCGTTTGGAAGTACAAGACACAAAGCTTGTCAAAGCAAAGTCGTTTGAAGGAAGTTTATCAGTACTGATTTGTCTTTGTAGGATTTAAGGTCGTTTTCAGGTTGTGCGTGTACATTTTTGTTCATTTTCAAAGCCAAACTCATTCTCCATAGTTCATCTAAAGGCCATTTAGGGCAAATGAGAGTGCATTTATCTGAGCCCCATTTACTCATTTACCTCAAAGCAATGAAATTGACCTTCCATAAGAACGAGACAGCTTTCAACGGGAGGGTAAGAAACACTGTAGCAAACAGAAATGGAGAAAAAGAGAGGGAAAAAAAAATGCCATTAGCATTGAACCAAGGACAAGATATAATCTCTCCAACTCACTTATCCAAATCTTTACAAATGTGCGTAATGATAATTTCCACCCCTATTAGTTTAACGCACCAGGCTTACAGTTCATCCGTCTCTGTATTCCTTTCTCACACATGCACACACTGTGTCAAGTGCCAGGGACGTGACGTGACATGACATGACATGCAATCATCGCACATGCACATAGTCCCGCTGATATTAATAAACAAATATGAGCTGAACGTTGATGTAAATAAGATCTAGGGATAAAAAGAATTCATTAATGTATGCCTTCACCTTAATACACGTTATGTGTGTCTATAACACTCAGTGCTAGCCTAACATCTACTGAGGTACATGAAATGTCTTGATGATGCTTTGTATAGACTTTACATGAAGCACTTGATATTTGGAATGCACATAAAATGAGCAACTTTGAGAAAAACAGAGTAAATTAATAAGCAGGAAAATCTCAAATTGACCCAAATTGGGGTGGTGATAACCCAGAGAACACCGGGCCATGGGTGAGGACCTGAAAGTGAACAGGCAGGTTACGTCAAGATTCGTTTTTCCAAAATTTTCCACCGCGCCAATCAGGCAGAAAAAGAATTGTAAAAGGTAAAAGAAATGTTGTTTGTTTTGGTTTTAATGTAAGTTTTTGTTTCACAGATAACACAAAAACTTTTTCCAATTTTTTTTTTTCATTAGCTTGATAGCCAATGCTGAGAAAATATACACTACCGGTCAAAAGTTTGGGGTCACCTTCTAATTCAATTATTTCTTTATTTTTATGACTTTAAAAGAGA